>CAUYPK010147638.1:0-33342 GCA_963574355.1 Loris lydekkerianus
CAAAAAAAAAAAAAAAAAAAAAAAAAGAAAGAAAGAAAAGAAAAAATGAACACAGCATTAATAAAAATACTTCTGGCATTTGTAGCTCAGCGGCTAAGGGTGCCAACCACATATACTGGAAGTGACAGGTTTGAATTCAGCCTGGGCCTGCCAAACAACAATGACAACTACAACCAAAAATAGCCAGGTGTTGTGGTGGGTGCCTGTAGTCCCAGCTACTTGGGAGGCTAAGGCAAGACAATTGCTTAAGCCCAACACTTAGAGGTTGCTGTGAGCTGTGACACTACATCACTCTACTGAGGGTGACATGGTGAGACTCTGTCTCAAAAATAAAATAAAATTAAAAACAAAAATACTTCTAGCAGCCTAACATTATATGTAATTAGAGTAGAGTTCTTAAAGGAGGAGGATGTCAAAAATATATATTTTTTACATATATGTAAAATATATATATTTTTATATTATATATTTATATATATATAAATATATATAAATATATTTATATATGTATATATTTTAGACAGAGTCTCAAGCTGTTGCCCTGGGTAGAGTGCTGTGCCATCATTGCTCACAGCAACCTCTAACTCTTGAGCTCAAGCAATCTTCTTGCCTCAGTTTTTCTATTTTTAGTAGAGACGGGGTCTCAATTTTTGTTCAGGCTGATCTTGAACTCGTGAGCTCAAGCAATCTACCCGCCTCAGCCTCCCAGAGTGCTAAGATTACGGGTGTGAGCCACCTCACCTGGCCTTAAAAAATATTTAAAGAGATAATAGTCCCAAATTATCCAAATTTATTGACAATGTAAACCCATAGATTTAAGAGACAACATTGTTGAAAGAAATTAACAAAAACCTAAGTAAGATATACTGAGTTGATAAATCAGAAGTCAGTGTTATGTGGTTATAAATTTTTTTTCCAGACTGATCTACAAATTTAAGGCAATCTCAACCAATACCCCAGTATCCTAGCCTGCGACCTTTTTGGGTTTTGTATGTTTGCGAAATTGACAAGCTGATTCTAAAATTCATTTGGAAATGAAAAGACCCTAGAATAGCTATAACAAATTTTAAAAATAACAAAGTTAGAGAATTTATACTACCTTAAAAGACTTCAAGACTTTATAAAGGCACAATAATGAAGACATGCAAACGGATTAATGGAACAGAGTAGAGAGTCAAGAAATAGACCCACATATGTATAGCCAATTGATTTTTTGACAAAGGTGCATAGGCAATTCAAAAGAGAAAGGATGGTTGTTTTAAATAATTGATGCTGAAACAATCAGATATCCAAATGCAAAAACAAACCAAAACTTTGACTCATATATTGCAGCACATGCACAAATGTGCACAGAATAGATCACAGACATATGTGTAAAACCTGAGGAAAAATAAAGTTGTAGAAGTAAATATACCACTTTGGGAGGCCACGGTGGGTGGATTGCCTGAGCTCATGAGTTCGAGACCAGCCTGAGCTAGAGCAAGACCCCCATCTCTAAAAATAGCAGGGCGTTGTGGTAGGCATCTATAATCCCAGCTACTTGGGAGGCTGAGGCAAGAAAATCCCTTGAGCCCAAGAGTTAGAGGTTGCTGTGAGCTGTGACGCCATAGTACTCTACCAAGGTTGACAAAGTAAGACTCTGTCTCAAGGAAAAAAAAAAAGTAAATATAGGAGAAAATCTGTGTGACTTTGTACTGTGGTTTGAATGTGTTCCCCAAAAGTTCGTGTGTTTGAAATTTAATCCCCAGTGCAACAGTGTTGAGAAGTGGGACTTTTAAGAGGTAACTAGGGTCACAAAGGCTCTATCCTAATTAATGAATTAGTGGTGTTATTGTTGTGAGTGGATTAGTTTTTACAGGAGCAGATTCCTGACAAAAGACTGAGGTTAGTCCTCTGTCTCTCGTTCTTCTTCTCTCTTGCCCTCTGCCTTCTACCAGGAAGCCCCCCATCAGATGATGGTGCCATGCTTTTGGACTTCCCAGCTTCCAGAATTATGAGCCAATAACTATCTGTTTCTTATAAATTACTCAGTCTGTAATATTCTGCTATAATAACACAAAATGGAAAAAGGTGCATTGAATCAGGCAAATATCGTTTAGATATGCACCATTCAAAGCATAACTTATAAAAGAAAAAATGATAAATTAGACTTTTTCAAAATTAGGAATCTCTGCCCTTGGAAAGAAATTGTTGTGGGAATGGAAAAAAAGTCACAAACATTGAGAAAATATTTGCAAATCACATCTGGTAAAAGACTTGTATCTAGAATATATGAAGAACTACACAAACTCAATAAGAAAACAGTCCAATTTAAAAATGAGCAGATTTATATAGCTACTTAACCAAAACAAAGAATACAGATGACAAATAAGCATATCAAAAGATGTGCCCCAAATTACTGGTCATAAGAAAAATCACAATGTGAAATGAGGGCTGGGCATGGTGGCTCACACCTGTAATCCTAGCACTCTGGGAGGCTAAGGAAGGTAGATTGCTTGAGCTCAGGAATTTGAGACCAGCCTGAGCAAGAATGAGACCCTGTCTCTCAAAACATAAAAAATAAAAAATAGCCAGGCATTGTGGTGGGCACCTGTAGCCCTAGCTATTCAGGAGGTTGAGGCAAGAGGATGTCTTGAGCCCAAGAATTTGAGGTTGCTGTGAGCTATGATGCTGAGGGTGACAAAGTTAGACTCTATCTCTAAAAGGAAAGAAAGAAAGAAAGAAGGAAGGAAGGAAGGAAGGAAGGAAGGAAGGAAGGAAGGAAGGAAAGAAAGAAAAAAGAAAATCACAATAAGTTAACAAGAATACATGTATAGAATATCCAAAATTTAAAAAGAATGATCATATCCAGTGTTAGTAAGTGGACTGAGGAACTAAAACTCTCCTATACTGCTTTTAGGAATGTAAAATGAAAGCCATTTCAGCAGTGTCTTACAAAGTTAAATGTGCGGCTACCATATGACCTAGATATTCCACTATCAAGTATTCACCCCAGGGCAAATTAAAGCATATGTCTATACAAAGCCTTCTGTACAACTTTACTACCAGCTTTATATAAAATAAGCCCAAACTGCAACTCAAGTGCCCTTAAACAGTTTAATGTATAAACAAAGTGTGGTATATCCATACAATGGAATACTACTCAGTAGTAAAAAAGGAATGAACTAGTGTAACATGTAAAGATATGGATGAACCTCAAAATCATTATGCTGAATATCACCAAAAAATGTAGATATGCTATAGGATTCCATTTATATAATATTCTAGAAAATACAAACCAATCTGTAATGACAGAAGATAGATCAGTTATTGCCTAGGGTTGAGAGGGATGGATATGTTCACTATATTAATCATAGTGATGGTTTCATGGTGTATACATTATGCCAAATATTTATCAAATTGTACACTTTTTTTTTTTTTTTTTTTTTGAGACAGTCTCAAGCTGTTGCCCTGGGTAGAGTGCTATGGCGTCATAGCTCACAGAAACCTCCAAATCTTGGGCTCAAGTGATCCTGTTGCCTCAGTTTTTCTATTTTTAGTAGAGATGGGCTCTTGCTTTTTTTTTTTTGGAGACAGAGTCTCACTCTATCGCCCTTGGTAGAGTGCTGTAGTGTCACAGCTCATAGCAACCTCCAACTCCTGGGCTTAGGCAATTCTCTTGCCTCAGCTGGGACCACAATGCCTGGCTATTTTTTGTTGCAGTTTGGCCAGGGCTGGGTTTCAACCTGCCACCCTTGGTATATGGGGCCAGCACCCTACCCACTAAGCCACAGGTACCGCCTGGGGCTCTTGCTTTTGCTGAGGCTGGTCTCAAACTTGTGAGCTCAAGCAATCCAGCTGCTTTGGCCTCCCAGAGTGCTAGAATTATAGGTGTGAGCCACCACGCCCAGCCAAATTATACACTTTTTTTTTGTTTGTTTGTTTTTTGGCTGTTTTTGGCCGGGGCTGGGTTTGAACCCACCACCTCTGGCATAGGGGGCCAGCGCCCTACTCCTTTGAGCCACAGGCGCCACCCCAAATTATACACTTTAAATATATACACTTTAATGCATATCAATTATTTCTCAATAAAGTTCCTTTAAAAAGTAAAAAGATAGTCAACCCAATAGGAAAAACAAAAACTTAAACAGGCATTTTAGGCAAAGATGACCAATGGAAGTCTGGAGAATGATTACCTCAACTCATACCTTATGTGAGTATGGTGGAGGGAATGCTTCTAGCGGGGTGGTAATGCTGATATCTTAATCTGAGTGTTGGTTACATGGATGTGATTATTTTTGGACATTCATCCAGTTTACTACTTAGGATTTGTGCACTTTTCTGTATTTTTGTTATATTATACTTTAATCAAAAGCTTATTTATAATAAAGAATCATTATACATACATCTGTGATTATGGTGCAGACTTTCACAACATGTTGTCAGCTCTATTTCAGGGTAAAGCCTTTGCCACTCCTATTCTGGGAGATGAATCCTCTCACTGTGCTTTTCCAGGTGGTAGAAAAATGTCTTCAGAAGTTTCTCAGAAAGCTGTTTATTATTTTTAAAGTGAAGGATGTGCCTATTTTAGCTTCAAAGAAATCAGCAACCTCTTCCAGACAGGAAATTGCTTGGGAAATGCAATTAGATTGTTCAGAATGTTAATGCAGTTAGATTCCAGAGGGGTGGTGCCCCGGAGTGCAAGCCAATTCTCCTGTTCAGCCCATATGCTTCTTCCCTGAGAACTGTCTCCCTTCCCAAGCCCACCAGGGTGGACTGTTCGGTAGTATTTTCACTCTCTGACACTGCTATCTCTGGTGACAGCTTCGGGTACCGCATGAAATATGGGGAAAAAAATGGATAAACTGTGCCAAGCTAACTGGATTTGTTTTTGAAGAATTTGGAATGGGAACAGAGACTCCAGTTGGTGATGAGCCGGAGAGCTGGGAGGTCCCGGGGCTGTCCAGTGAGGAGAAATGAGGTGTCTGTGAAGGAAGGACATGAATGCTCACCAGGCCTGGGAAAGACTAAGAAGCCAGCCTGGGTTCAGCCCCTTCAGGGACCTCACTGTAGTTCCTGCCCTTAGAGTCCGCGACATTTCACATGTTTGATTAGAACCTTTCTCTTTTTTCCCCCATGAGACAGAGTCCAATGGTGTCATCAGAGTTCCTTGCAACCTCAGACTCCTGGGTTCAAGTGATCCTCCTGGTTCAGCCCCCTGAGTAACTGGGACTGCAGATGCCCACCACAGGTGGCTGATTTTACTATTTTTTGTAGAGAAAAGGTCTCACTATGTTGCTCAGGCTGGTTTCCAACTCCTGGCTTCAAGTGATCCTCTCACCTCAGCCTCCCAAAGTGCTGGGATTACATAGGGGTGAGCCACCGCACCCGGCCTAAAACCTTTTTATTTAATGTGACCTGAGTATTTCTCTTCTCTGCACCCAAATACTTCCTGTCTAATACACTTGGCAAGTAATAAGTCTAAGTAAGTATAAATCAGGGTGATGGTGGCAGAAGGGAAAAGTCCTATTGTTACAGAATCTTAGACTTGCAATAAAACGTCAAAGCAATCCAAGGCACACTTCTCTCCAGGCAGGAACTCCTTCTCTGGGAAAGCATCTCCTGTTTGTCCACTTCAGGTCTTCTTTTTCTCCCTCTTTCCTTTGCTCTATTCTTTTGGCTTATCCTCCTTGTCTCTCTTCCTCCTTCCAACAAATGTCCATTCTGTGTTTACTATCAGTCAGGCACTATTCTGGGTGCTTAGCATGAAGCAAATCAGACAAAATACTAAAAAAGTCAAGTCTTCTGTCTTCATGGGGCTTATATGCAAGTGAGGAGAAACAAGAACATAAGAAAATAATTTACAGGGCGGCACCTGTGGCTCAGTGAGTAAGGTGCTGGCCCCATATGCTGAGGGTTGTGGGTTCAAACCTGGCTCTGGCCAAACTGCAACAAAAAATAGCGGGAATCATGGCGGGCGCCTGGAGTCCCAGCTACTCAGGAGGCTAAGCCCAAGAGCTGGAGGTTGCTGTGAGCTGTGACGCCACAGCACTCTACCAAGGGTGACAGAGTGACACTCTGTCTCAAAAAAAAAAAGAAAAAAAAGAATTTACATTAGTTTTCTAAAAGATGCTAAAGCCTGTGGGGAAAAGAAAATGAGTAGAGTAAGGTGCTGCTGGGGGGGCGAGGGGGCTTGCAACTTAAAAAAGGGTAGGTGTTACTGAGAACCTTGCCATTTGCAGACTTGAGAAGGTGATGGAATTTGAGGAACAGAGAGGAATCACAAGGAGCTGAAGGGACAGTTACAGGAGAGGAGGCAGGAGGCATAACAGGGACCAGTTCACATGTAGCCTGTTTGCAAACGCAAGAATGTTGGCTCTTAGCTTGAGTGAGCTGAGAAGTATTTGAAGGGTTCTCAGCAGAGAGATCAGAGAGACATACTCTGACTTATACTTTAACACAATTGGCTTCTGTTTTGTTTGTTTTTGAGACAGAGTTTCACTTTGTTGCCCTAAGTAGAGTGCATGGCATCATAGCTCACAGCAACCTCAAACTCTTGACCTCAAGCAATCCTCTTGCCTCAGCCTCCCAAGCAGCTGGGACCATAGGCTTCCCCTATAATGCTTGGCTATTTTTTAGAGATGGCATCTTGCTCTTGCTCAGGCTGGTGACAAACTACTGAGCTCAAGTGATCCACCTGCCTCAGCCTCTCAGAGTGCTGCGATTATAGGCGTGAGCCTCCACTCCAGGCCCAACTGGCGTCTGTTGTAAGAACAGATTCTAGGAGGGCAACCACAAATGCAGGGACACTGATTGTTTTTAAGTCAAACAGTATCATTGAGTCAAAAATCTGTGTTCTTATCAGTTTCATCCACTATTCTAAACTCTGAAGCTTTTGAAAATTTAATTACTTTTTTTACAAAGAAATATTTTATCTGATTATAAAAGTAACTATATATGTTCCTAAAAAGATAATTGGAAAACAGACAAAAAAGTAAAAATTGTTTGTTCTACTTTCTCCAAAGAGAATTACATCTTCATTTTTACATAACATTCTAACCTTTTTTTTTCTATGCATACATTTAAATATATTAATCCTTGGCTTGGCACCTGTAGCTCAGAGGGTAGGGCAACAGCCACATACATCAGAGCTGGTGGGTTCGAACCCGGCCCGGGCCAGCCAAATAACAATGACAACTACAACCAAAAGCTAGCCAGGTGTTGTGGTGGACGCCTTAGTTCCAGCTACCTTGGGAGGTTGAGGCAAGAGAATCACTTAAGCCCAAGAGTTTGAGGTTGCTATGAGCTGTGACGCCACAGCGCTCTCCCCAGGGCGACATAGTGAGAGTCTGTCTCCGAAAAAAAGTAATAATAATAAAATAAAACAGCTAGTACTCTATGAGAACCAAAGAATCAGAGCAGATCCCAGAGATAAACTAGTTTGAACAAACCCATGCACCTCATCTGAATGGCAGCCCCGTCTGTGTCATTAGGATGCACGCTCCCTGATTGCCTCAAACCATCTGAGTTATCTGTTGAACCAAAAGGGTTTTAATTGACATAGAGCCATTGCTGTGTCTGAACTGTTGTTCCAGTGATTCCTCGTGCAGTGAAGAGCCTAGCCCTCTCTCTCCTGCTCTGCTTCCCCTGAATTGCCTATGGTTTTTAATGACCCTCATGTAGAATGGAGGTCACATCTGAGTACTCAGCTGTTGCCTGACCAGTTGAAGGTGAGTATATTGAGATTATTGCCTTGCGTGATTTGGACACAATTCTATTAATGCAGCCCACAAGAGGATTAGCTTTTAGAGCAACTAAATCACATCACACTGAACTTACGATCAGCAATTATACACGGGTCTTTCTATATAAAACACTCAAGCCATTTTCCCCATTATGTGTATTTGAGATGTTATTTGGAATCCAAAATTAGGGCTGTTAAATTGCATTCTGTTTGTTGCTCTTGAACCAACCAAAAGTCTCATCACATTGGCCATCTCTTCTAGCTTCACGTCATCTACAGATTTGAAAACTTTGTTCTATTGCCCCCTTGCATGATTAGGCTTGTTTGAAACCCAGTCTGGGGTTGGTTGTGTTCCATCAGTGACTGAAGTCCCAGCTGGGTGTCACATCTTGCCCAATATTTGGAAGGCTGGATTGTGGTCAGACAGCTGAGCTAGCAACAGGTATTCTTGTGAAAGGAAGTGAAATGGGGTTTGGGAGGTATCAGAAATATGTCACGAGAAGCAAAGCTGAATTGCAAACCAAATAGGATAATCAGTATTGGAGGAAATTGCAGATATAAATTTCAGTAACTCAGGAGTTAAGGATGAGGAATCCCGTTATATGGATGGAGGCCCTGGCTCAGAACTGCTCTTATCTGCTTCAGTGGGTGACTTCCATCACCTCCCTGTCCTCACTGATCTGCTCACCATGGCTGGGGTAGCCCTCTTCTGGAACACGGGGTGCACATTCTTTGGCCTTCTTCCAAGTTGTTTGATCAGGACAGCACCAAAGACAAAGCAACCAAAGACCTGATTACTGCTGAATCTACAAAGTGACCATCAGGAAGTGTGAGAGAAAACGAGATGCCAAATCTCAATAGGAGTAGGAATCCAAGGTACAGAATGGGAGTGCACAAGTGCCCACAGGAGATCCTGGCAGTATTTTCCTATAGTGGGGATGCTTGTGAGTATCTGATCTTTCACCCCAGACCTTCCAACCTTCTTAGTTTAAAAAGTATGGTTTCCTAAACCCAATGTCTAACTGTGTTCATTGTAAAAGTTGTATTGCACAAATTATAGCTAAAGGTTTAGTGACTTGTTTCAGTGTAGTTTCTCTCCCCCCGCCCTTCTTTTTTTTTTTTTTTTAAAGTTTAGTTCCACAGATTTTCTCATTGAAAAACCTTTACTGATTTGGAAATAGTTACATTTTTGAATTTCTGGATAAGTGATAAATGATCTCCAGATTGTTAGTTGCATTGTGAAAAATAGTGCTGGAAAAGAACAAAAATAAAATTAAAACCATAGTTATTATCTTATTATGAATGTGAGCTATTTTGGAACAATAAAAAAGAAAGTTAATATGTTTATAATTTGTACACAAGTTATTTCCAAAAACGGCATTGCTTCCTTTTTTCTTGTTTTTTCTTTTGCAGTTTCTGGCCGGGGCTGGGTTTGAACCCGCCACCTCCGGCATATGGGGCTGGTGCCCTACTCCTTTGAGCCACAGGCACCGCCCGTTTTTTGTTTTTGTTTTTGTTTTCGAGACAAGAGTCTCAAGCTGTCACCTTGGGTAGACTGCCGTGGTGTCATAGCTCACAGCAACCTCCAACTCTTGGGCTCAAGTGATCCTCTTGCCTTAGTTTTTCTATTTTTAGTAGAGACAGGGTCTTGATTTTGCTCAGGTTGTTCTCAAACTCCTGAGCTCCAGCAATTCACCTGCCTTGGCCTCCCAGAATGTTGGGACTACAGGTTTGAGCCATCGCTTCCAGCCAATGACATTGCTTACTATCCAAGGTTTTATTTTCCTATTATTTCATACCTTTGGTTTTTTTTTTTTTAATACAATTATTACATAAATATATACTGTTTTGTAGTGAGTATAAAGGTTTTGGAATCTGTCTATACTTTTTCAGGATTTCTTTTTTAAAATTTTGATAAAGTCATTTAAATTTAAGCACTAATATGTTCCAACAAAGATTCTTCTTTTTTTGGTTTTCCTTTATCCCTGCACTTGGATACCTAAATGAAAATGTTAGTAAGTTGAATGAAAGACGTACATTACCAACAGTATAGAAACATAGAGAAAATTTAGTGAAAACACTTGGTCCACTTTCTCTGACACCTGTAAAAAAAGTAGGAACTCTGGGGCATGTTGGAGATGCCTGTCTCTGCAAAGAGCTTCATAGTCTACTGTCTACGAAGAAGGCATGATCGTGGCCTGGTGCAGTGGCAGTAGCTCATGCCTGGCACTTTGGGAGGCTGAGACAGGAGGATCATTTGAGGCCAGCCTGGTCAACAGGGAGACCCCATCTGTACAAAAAGATAGAAAACACTACCCAAGTGTGGTGCTGTGCCCCTATAGTTCCAGCTGGGGGGAGGCACAATCATGATGTGATAAGACATAACCCCCACATATCCATTCATCATCCCTGCTTCAGGAAGCAACCAGTGGGTTGCTTGTCAGCATTAGCTGTATCCTTTTTCTCCACAGCAGGATGAAGTCATTTTTTGTCCTGAATTCCTAGATTCAATTTGCAGTAACATAGACTTCAAGGCATTACTGGATTGGCTTAGAGAAACTCTAGTTTAAAATCTGGAATTTCCTTTTTGGAAACTGATAAATTCAGTTATCCATTTACATTTTTTTTTTTTTTTAATAAAAAGACAACACCTTGGGCGGTGTCTGTGGCTCAGTGAGTAGGGTGCCAGCCCCATAAACCAAGGGTGGCAGGTTTGAACCCAGCCCCGGCCAAACTGCAACAACAAAAAAAATAGCTGGGCATTGTGGCAGGCACCTGTCGTCCCAGCTACTTGGGAGGCTGAGGCCAGAGAATCAATCTCCTAAGCCCAAGAGCTAGAGGTTGCTGTGAGCTGTGACACCACAGCACTCTACCGAGGGTGACAAAGTAAAACTCTCAAAAAAAGAAAAAAAGACAACACCTTAGGCATTACATAAGGAGATACCAAGAGAAAATTTTATAAAATCCTTTCCATTAAGAAGCTTGTCATGGGCAGCACCTGTGGCTTAGTGGGTAGGGTGCCAGCCCCATATACCAATAGTGGCAAGTTTGAACCCGGCCCGGCCAAATTACAAGAAAAAAGCCGGGCATTGTGGCGGGCGCCTGTAGTCCCAGCTACTTGGGAGGCTGAGGCAGGAGAATCGCGGAAGCCCAAGAGCTGGAGCTGTGACGCTACAGCACTCTACCAAGGGTGACAAAGTGAGACTCTGTCTCTTAAAAAAAAAAAAGAAGAAGCTTATCGTTCAGCAGGGTTAACTTCCAGGTTGTCTAAATTCTGGTACATGTAAATAACACCAATAACCCCTGTTCCTTGAATGATTTGTCCATGAGGCATCCCCTAATCGTCACTTAGACAGCCCTCATTTCCTAAAGGGTCTGCATAGCCCCTTTAGATCCTGCAAATCTTTTGGAGATTCCAATGCTATGTGTGAAAGGTCCGAGAATTATTCTGCTCCCTTCTTGCTAAGCCAAGGTTGAGTGTTTGTGATGTTCACGTCCTTATCTGCTTAAACTCATCTTGCAGTTCTCAGAGCTCTTACTGTCTCCTTGGAGCTCTGTTCATACAGATGCCTATTACTTTCCATCCTCACACCCCTTGCAGGTCTTCCCTTCCCTAGGGTTCTGCCTAAAAGCGTGTTGAGAAGTGCTGCTTTGTCTCTTAGCTCAGCTCTCCTTCCTTCCTTACCTCTCTCTCCATGTAGTCTGGGGGAATCTTTTGTTAGTTTCTTCCTCTCTTTAATCTAATTTAAAGATCACTCTAGCGATTCAGGAACATAAAACAGAGACTCCCTTTACCTCCACCTTGCTTCCTTCTCTCTGGCCAGACCTCAGGTTTGACTATCTGCTTACCTGAGGCAGGAAAAGCAAAGAAGTGAGAAACCCCAGGGAGAAAGTGGTGGCCAATAATTAAAAAATATAGTGAAATTCTTCACAACTGTAAAATAAGAAGACCATGGACACTAACTGTGATGTTACTGGTACAGATTTTTGTCCTTTACAAAGTATTCAGAGAAGGGAGAAACTAATGTTTGCTGTAGCGGCAGGGCCTGCAGACGCCTTGCTGGTCTTCGATGGGTGGTATGTTTTGGGCAGATAAGAGACCAGAATCTTACATTCCAGATGGAGATAATAATATCCTCAAGGTCCAGATACCAAAAGGCAAGACTAGGGACCATTGATCAGGAAAGCTGGAAAGATTCTAGAGAGCCAGATAAAGAAATTGGGCTTAGGGCGGCGCCTGTGGCTCAAGGAGTAGGGAGCTGGCCCCATATACCAGGGGTGGCAGGTTTAAGCCCGGCCCCAGCCAAAAACTGCAAAAAAAAGAAAGAAAGAAATTGGGCTTGATATGTGGAACACTATATTCTAATTACAAACTACATTAACATAAACAAATAAGTAAATAAATACTTCTATGGCCAAATTAATTTTAAAAACTTCACGAGTTCTTTTTTTGTGTGCAGTGGCATCAACTTCACTCACAGAAACCTCAAACTCCTGGCTCAAGCAATCCTCCTGCCTCAGCCTCCTGAGTAGCTGGGACTACAGGCACCTGCCACAACGTCCAACTAATATTTCTATTTTTAGTAGAAATGGTGTCTTGTTCTTGCTCAGGCTGGTTTCAAACTCCTGAGCTCAAGCCTCAATCCTCACACCTCAGCCTCCCAGAGTACTAGAGTTTCAAGCATGAGCTATCATGCTCAGCTAAAATTCACAAATTCTTACCAAATGTTTTGCAAGAGCCTAGGTTATAAGGGCTTTTTGTTGAAAGTAGGGGCTTCCGCAGTACATAAGGGATATGCATAATGCCAGCTCTAGTGAGCTATTTAACACTTCCAGCAATGAAAGTTCTGACAGGAGAGGTGCAAGGGGATAGGTGAGAACCTATAACCAGGGGACATAACCTAGTCTCTAAGCCAGGGTTGAAGAAAGGGGATTTTGAGTTGAGACCTAAAGGGTAAGTTGGAGTCAGCCAAATGAAGAGGTGGAGGGAGCATGTCACGCAGAGTGAATGGTATACCCGGAGGTGGGGAGGAGGAATAGTGTAGAATATTTGAAAAACTGAGAAGATTTCTATGAGACCAAAGCCTCACACTATTGAGAGTTTTAAGGCAGAGAAAGGGTCTGGGCCTACTTAAGGAGTCTGGAGCTTGTCTTACAGCTTTGCATAGTGAGATGATTGGCGTATTTTAAGATTACCCATTGTATAGTATGGGGAAAGACTAGAAGCAGGTAAAAGCAATTAGGTGGCTGCTACAGAAGGGTCACAGTGGCCAGAAATACAGTATGTGTAGGGGCAGAGGTGGGCGGGTGAGTGGTAGGTATGACAGCTTCTGAAATGGGTAATCGGATGGAAGATAAGATAATGCCACTTACTGAAATAAGGCACACTATATTGGCTCGGTGCCTATAGCTCAGCGGCTAAGGTGCCGGCCACACAACAGCCCAGGCCTGCCAAACAACAATGACAACTACAACCATAAAATAGCTGGACGTTGTGGCGGGTGCCTGTAGTCCCAGCTACTTGGGAGGCTGAGGCAAGAGCATCGCTTAAGCTCAAGAGTTAGAGGTTGCTGTGAGCTGTGACGCCACAGGCCTATACCCAGGGTGACAAAGTGAGACTGTCTCAAAAAAAGAAAAAAAGAAATACTATATTTTGGAGATGCTAGATTAAACTAAATTAAGCCCAAATATTTACTGCAGGATCTCATGCATCATGAGTATCAGGGAAAGGGATATGATGGACTATGTTTTCTAAAGGCAGTTGACCATTAAACCCCTTTTTGTTATTTCAAGAGAGTGAACTCAGGAGAGTGGCACAAGGCACCATTGTCATATCATCATTGTCATTCTCAACTGCAACCAAAATGCTCCCTGAGTCAGAGGTCCTGTAAGAAGACAGAAAAGAAGATACTGAGCAAAACTGATGGTGAGAGAATTCCTGGGTCTCGGCCAAGTCAGTTGGCCTTGCTGGGTCATTCACCTACCAATGGGTCTGGCTCATTTTTGGTCTGCCCAGAGAACCACCTGAGGGTGATAGGAGCTGGTCCATGGTCACTGTCACGGGAAAAGAAGAGGTCACAAAATGATCCAGACTCTCAGCTTTGTCTTGACTCTATTGGGTCCTTGCAGAGTGGCTCTGGGGAAGAATATCGCTTCTCTGGTCCTTAGTTTATTCATCTATACCCTGAGGGTTAAGAATATCTAGTGTGATAAAAAGAACACAAAGCTGAAAATACCTTCTTTCTTTAACACAGGCACTTTTGTTAGCATAGTTCCTCCTCCTTTTAGAAGAGTGACTTTCCAAAGCCCTCCTTTAGGGAGCAGTAAAACCAGTTCAAGCCCCGATTTTCTTGTACAGGGTTTATTTTACAGTATCCACCTTACAGATGTTAAAAAGCACCAGCTCATAATGAACAGGGACACTGAGACTTATTCACATTCTGTTCTCTAAAATTATGAGAATTCTGCCAGAACAAGGACTTAGTTTCCTGCTGGTGTTCTCCCTGCTCTGTCTCTAAAAATTATGTTGTACCAAAGAGATCCTAGCCATCTCCCAGACTTAACACTCTCCTGGTCTCTCTGAGTGAATCTTCCTTCTCTCAGGACTTCAGAACCCTGGGTTAAAGTAGTTCCAACCTGTGCAAAGATGAAGGCGGGGAAGGAGAAAGGCTCTTGTTCAAGGAACAAGAGCTGCCTATCAAAACTCATTGTCCTCATCTTTCTCAGTAAGGGAACTCTAATTGCATTTGGAAAGTAACCTGTTTCAGCCTGCTTTGTAGCTAGATGTGGCTGTGGCCATGTGACTATGTCCTAGCTAATGAAACACAAACAGAAGCTTTTAGTTGAAACTCTGGGAAGCTTCCTTGAAGGGAATTGCAGCTGTCTGTGATATGTGATGCAGCTGTAATGGCTGGAGCTCCATCTTGTATCATGAAGTAACTTTGAAGAAGGAAGCCTCAAGGTAAGAAGTCCTGAGCAGAGAGCTGTGAGGTTCTGAGTCCCTCCTGACTGTGAGACAACATACTTGCCTTGGGCTACCCATTGATACCCATTGATACGCTTTTACTTTTTTAGAGATGGGGATCTTAGGCCTGGCTTGGTGGCTCATGCTTGTAATCCTAGCACTCTAGGAGGCCAAGGTGGGTGGATGGTTTGAGCTCAGGAGTTTGAGACCAGGCTGATCAAGAGCGACCCTGTTTCTAAAAATAGCTGGGCATTGTGGTGGGCACCCATAGTTCCAGCTACTTGGGAGGCTTAGGCAAGAGAATCTTTTGAGACCAGGAGTTTGAGGTTGCTGTGAGCGCTCTATCAAGAGTGACAAAATGAGAGACTCTGTCTCAAAAAAAAATACAGATGGAGTATCATATGTTGCCCAGGCTAGCTGTGAACTTGTAGGTTCAAATAATCTTCACACCTCAGTCTCTTGAGTAGCTGGGACTACAGGTACTGCCACCACACAAGAGTTGATACTCTTTTTTCTTTCCTTTTCTTTTTCTTTCTTTTTTTTGAGACAGAGCCTCAAGCTGGGTAGAGTGCTATGGCATCATAGCTCACAGCAACCTCCAACTCCTGGGCTTAAGCAATTCTCTTGCCTCAGCCTCTTAAGTGGCTAGGACTAGGGGTGCCCGGCACAATGCCTGGCTATTTTTTGGTTGCGGTTGTCATTGTTGTTTGGCAAGGCCCGGGCTGGATTCAAACCCACCAGCTCTGGTGTATGTAGCTGGTGCCTTAGCCGCTTGAACTACAGGTGCCAAGCCTCTTTTTTCTTTTTTTGACAGAAAGAGAATGAATGTATCTTTCGTTTCATTTGAACCACTGTTATTTGAAGCTGCTGTTATCAGCAACCAAACACAATTCCAGACACCAGCTGCTAGCCCCCTGCCCCTCTCCCAGAGAGATGGTCTTTTTAAATAAGTAACAGATAACCTAGGGATAGATTAGGCAGGCTCTGTGCGAAGCACTTGACATGCATTAATGAGTTAATCATTATTATCTTCCACTTATAAATAAGTAAACAGAGGCTATGGGACTTGCCTACAGCATTGAGTGGTGGTGCTGTGATGCTAGCTCAGTTCTCTGGGACTGCATACCTCATGATTTTAGTTACCATAACCAGGGTATGCTGCCTGCAGTTACTCTGATTCAACATTTATAAGACATTCAGATCATAACGTGGTTCACCTTGTCTCAGTGCACTTTTATGTAGAGAAGGGGAAAAAAAACTTTTCTTTAGAGATGATCTGAGTATTTCAATATCCTTGGCAATTATAGTTCATGTTGTGAATTTAAGTAGGGCCCTTGATTCATCATTTGGTTTCAAAGATTATGCTTACCTGATCATGTCAAGTGTTCCCTATATGAACAGCTGAGGTCCAGATCCTGGATCTGTTGTAGTCAAGCCAGTGCACTATGTCTTAGAAGTCCCAAGTTAAAGAAAAGCTTTCTCCTCTTTTTGCCTCTGAACTATAACACCTACATCTTCTTGCTGTTCTCTTGTGTAATCAGTGAACAAAGTAGCAGGTATAAATCTAAGTAGTAGCCTAAACCCTAGGATTAAACCTTATGGTAGTTTGGCTGGGCACTGTGGCTCACGCCTGTAATCCTAGCACTCTGGGAGGCTGAGGTGGGTGAATTGCCTAAGCTCACAGGTTCAAGACCAGCCCAAGTAAGAGTGTGACCCCCATCTCTAAAAAATAGCCAGGCATTGTGGTGGTTGCCTCTAGTCCCAGCTACTCAGGAGGTTGAGGCAAGAGAATCACTTGAGCCTAAGAGTTTGAGGTTGCTGTGAGCTATGATGCCACAGCACTCTACCTAAGGTGACAAGCAAGACTGTCTCAAAAAAAAAAAAAAAATTATGATAGTAAAATGAAATAGAGGAGAATTCTTTTCCAGCACTCCAGGAACTTAAAGAAGGCAGACAAGCCTGACTAGAGGCCTAGCCCGTACCTCACAGGAAGCTTCCTTGCAGGGATGTCCAACCTGTGCCCCCTGGGCCTGGTGCTGATTTTGTGCGGACATTTTTGTTTACATGTTGTGTTTGCTATCATGAAATGCAAGCATGGACCTTTTTTTTGCTAATTAGCTTTCATTAGTGTTTGTGTATTTAATGTGTGACCCAAGATAACTTGTCTTCTTCCAATGTACAGAGAAAACAAAAAGGTTGGACACCCAGTGCGAGTTATCCCTGAAGGTGGAGTGTGAGGGGCAAGGGGCGGGCAGCAGGCTGCAGTGTGGAAGTTGTACGATGTCTGCTCCTGGTGACCCTAGACAGTAAACTCAGGAGTTCATCTGACGTGAACAGATTTGTTGGTGCCTTCTAGGCAAGGGGTGGGGCTTGGAGCCCAGGCCAGTATGGTATGTGTATGAGTTTCCTAGGGCTGCTGTGACAAGGTGATCAAAACAGAAATGTGCTGTCTCCTATCTCTGGGGTCCGAAAGTCTGAGATCAAAGTATCAGCCAGGACTTTCCTCCTCTGAAGATCCCCTCTGAGCTTCCGGTAGCCTCAGGCCTTTCCTTGGTTTATAGATGGCGTTTCCCTATGTCTCTTAACTTCACCTTCCCCCTGTGTGTGTCTGTCTCTGCGTCCACATTTTCTCTTTCATAGATACACCAGTCATAATAGATGAGGGCCCATCATAATAACGTCGTCTTAACTTGACTACTTCTAAGTAAGGTCCAATTCTGAGGTTCTGGGGACTACAACTTCAACACATCTTTCTTGGGGTACACAGTCCAACCTCTAACAGGACAAAGCCGAGTTCCCAGAAGTGGATGTCCGAGCAGTGATAGAGGGAACCGTGAACTCTAAAGGCCAGGAATCTCGGGAAACATGTTAAAGGACCCTGGACTCACACAAGCTGCCACTCTGGGAGTTCAAACCAAGTTTACTTAAATCTCCAAGGGTTAGAGAACTTGTCATATGCGCTCTGAGCTGCCGAAGAACAGGAAAAGGCAAGGAAACTGCCTCCCAGAAAGGAACACCCTCTTGGATGGAGCTGTAAGAATCCTCATGCTGTGGGGGGATTCACAGGAAGCCCATCTCACAGTGAAATTCCCAAGTATTTTTAATGCTGATACTGAGCTGCCTTTCCAGCTGTCACCAGGAAACATAAGCCTGAAATATGTTGTTGGGCCCGGCATGCTGGCCCATGCCTGTAATCCTAGCACTCTGGGAGGCCAAGGCGGGTGGATTGCCTGAGCTCATGAGTTTGAGACCAGCCTGAACCAGAGTGAAACCTCGTCTCTAAAAATAGCTGGGCATTGTGGTAGGTGCCGGTAGTCCCAGCTACTTGGGAGGCTGCGGCAAGAGAATCGCTTAAGTCCAAGAGTTTGAGGTTGGTGTGAGCTGTGACGCCACAGTGCTCTACCAAAGGCCACAAAGTGAGACTCTCAAAAATAAAAAAATAGAATATGTTGTTGTATCATGTTATAACAACATCGTTAAGGTGCAGAGTGAAAAAGGGATGTAGCTGATATCTTCATACTTACACAAATAGAGAGAATCTTGAAAGAAGAGAGTTGAAATATAATTGCTTTTTCCTTGGTACTGTCAAAGGTAGGGGGTGGTGATTCTGGATTAACAATCTCAATTACCTCCAAACAGAAATAGGTTTATTCAGCACCCTGGTGTTCGTTCCCTGCCTCTGCTGAACCTGGAGGCAACTCTCAGATGATCTGCTGGTCTCTCCACGTGAGGCTCAGTTTGAGGATTTGCCAAAACAATTCTGAGTTAGGGAAGGGATCATTCCCATCGCTGCAGGTACCCCTCAAACCAATGAAGGCTTCTCTCTCTCCTTTTTTTTTTTTTTTTTTTTAGCCAGAGTCTCACTATGTCGCCCTTGGTAGAGTGCCATGCATCATAGCTCACAGCAACCTCCAACTCTTGGGCTTAAGCAATTCTCTTGCCTCTGTCTCCCAAGTAGCTGGGACTACAAGTGCCCGCCACAACACCCAGCTATTTTTGTTGTTGTTGTTGCAGTTGTCATTGTTGTTTAGCTGGTCTGGGCTGGTTTCCAACCCACCAGCCTTGGTGTATGTGGCCAGCACCATAACCACTGTGCTACGGGCGCCAAGCCCCAATGGAGGCTTCTTAACTGTCCTGCAGGTTTATGCCAAATAAACTACATGAGCTCTGGTTCCATGCTGCCAATCTATATTAACCATTAGGTTTCCCTGATCTGTAGTTCATTCATCTGTGGTTCTCATCCTGATTATGGGGTTCTTGCCCACAGTTGTATTTACATACACAAGCACACAGTTACCTTTGCCCATCCCCTTGTTCAGAAGTCCATTTGAAAGAACCACACACTCACCTTGACTTTCATTCTGGAGATCCCACCCAGCTCATCTGTTTAGTCCTCTCACCCTGCTGTGAGCTCTGGGATCTGGCCTTACCGGGGTCATTTCCTCCTTCCCAGTAGTTATGGCCATGTGATGTTTCAGATGCCTGTGGCCTTGTGCCTAGATTTTAGGGCCCACTTGGCCCAGTTTAGGGATCAGCGAAATTTTTCTGTGAAGGTCTAGATAATAAGCATTTAGGCTTTGTAGGCCATATGGTCTCTGTTGTGGCACACAAGCAAACATAAACAATGCCTAACCCAGTGGGCATTACTATGTACCAATAAATCTATAAAAACAGGCTGGATTTGGCCTAAGGACTGTAGTTTTCTGACCCCATGGTCTAGCTTATAACCTGTCTTGACTCATTTTCTACTCTCACTCCCATGCCCGCCACCTTTATCCCCTTCTCTTATATTGCTGAGAGTAAAGCACCATGTTTTCATATAAAATCCCAAGATAAGATACTAATGACCACTGGATAAACTAATTAAAATCAGTCTGTATACTTGAATAACAAGTCTAACTTTTAGTGTCCATGGAGGCTTCTTAGAAGAGGCACACAGATTATACTCCCAGATGATTAATCAGATGCCATGGAGGTAATTTATGCCGTTCCTTCCATAGGAATCAGAACCCGGCCTCACTTTTAGTTAGATGTGGGGTGTTAGTCACCCTTTACATGCCTTTTCCAACGCTATTTCTTCCTTGTTCCTTGTGTAAGAACCCTGGCTTGTCCAGCTATGGTAGCAGCAAACACAGGGAAGACATAGCCTTCCTGAGGGCAAGGAATGAACTTTTGTCTGGAATTTGTATTGCATTATGTCTGGGACTCAGTTCTCGGCAATGATGTCTGGGGGAGGCCTCCTTGGGGTTCCTGGAAAAGTGTTGTCTCTGTGATAGGAAAGAGAAACATGAGAAGAAACCCTAGCCCCTCTCTTTCTGCTCTTGATTTTCAGTGAATGACAGTGATGTTTATGTAGCTGCTATACCCATTTTCATCTTAGAACCTTGAAGGGAAACATGATCAACACTTTCATATTGACAGAAGGAAATAATGGAATGAGTTTGTTTGCCCCATCCTGTCTTAGGTGTCCGGTATATATGCCCAAAATTATGATAACTTTTTGAAAACCCAAAACATTCCAAATTCTGAAACACATGGAGAATCATGGATTTTGAAGAAGGAATCCTGGGCCTATACTATAATTTGTGTTTTGTGTTGGATAATAAAATTCTGTTTCTAGGGTGACTAGTACCCTACACTCCAGGAACATATTTTTTCCATTTACTAACAAAAAAAAGGCTTCTTATAGCCAGTACCTCACTGCCTCACTGAGTTCAGTCTACAAGTGAAAAACAGTGATTGGCTGCTACCTGTGAGAATTTAGTGATAGTTTCTTCCTTGGCACACATTGTTTTTGTTTGTTTGTTTGTTTTTTTGTTATTTTTGTTTTTTGAGACAGAGTCTCACTATGTCACCCTTGGTAGAGTGTCACAGCTCACAGCAATCTCAAACTCTTGGGCTTGAGCAATTCTCTTGCCTCTGCCTCCCAAGTAGTAGCTAAGACTACAGGTGCTTGCCACAATGCCTGGCTAGATTTTTGGTGCAGTTGTCATTGTTTATTTTAGCTAACCCTGGCTGGATTTGAAACTGCCAGCCTCACTGTATGTGGCTGATGCCATACCCAGTGAGCTACAGGCACCGCCAGCATACATTGTTTTTAAGAAGAGCACTCCAGGCTAGGTGCAGTGGCTCACACCTGTAATCCTAGTTCTCTGGGAGGCTGAAGCGGGTGGATTCCTTGAGCTCAAACTCAGAGTTTGAGACCAGCCTAAGCCAAAGTGACACCTTGTCTCTACTAAAATTAGAAAAACTGAGTCAAGAGGATCATTTGAGACCAAGAGTTGGAGGTTGCTGTGAGCTGTGACGCCATGGCACTCTACCCAGGGCAACAGCTTGAGACTCTGTCTCAAAAGAAAAAATAAGCTGGTGGGAGTGCAAGATAATACAGCCTTTTTGAAAAGAAGTTTGGAGAATACTCAAGAAACTAAAAGTAGACTTACCATTCAATCCTGCAATTCCTGTACTAGGTATATACCCAGATGATCAAAAATCATTTTACAACAAAGACATTTGCACCAGAATGTTTATTGCAGCCCAATTCATAATTGCCAAGACATGGAAACAGCCCAAGTGCCCGTTGACCCATGAATGCATTCACAAATTGTGGTATATGTACACCATGGAATATATTGCAGCCATAAAAAAGATGGAGACTTCAGATCCTTTATATTTACCTGGATGGAGCTGGAACGTATTCTTCTTAGTAAAGTATTTCAAGAATGGCAGTGTACTCAATACTACTATGAAATCACCTACACATTCTTATAAATGGTATAATATAATTATAATCCAGAAAGTAAGAGGGAAGAGGAGAGAGTGGGGAGGAAGGGTATTTGGGGGGACCTCACCTAATGTGCATGATGCAATGGTGCCTTTCATAACTTTAAAGAAAAGAGTATAACTGTCTTACCACAACAAATAAGTAAGTGAGGTGATGGATGTGTTAATCAGTTTGATGTAAGCATTTCACATTGTATATCAAATCAGTACACTGAACCCCATAAATGCATCAGTGTACACAGTTATGATTTAATAAAAATAAATAAATTAAAATAAAATAAAGAAGAAAAAATAAAAACACCCCATAAAAGGGTAGAGCTGGGCGGTGCCTGTGGTTCAGTCGGTAGGGCACAGGCCCCATATACCAAGGGTTGTGGGTTCAAACCCAGCCAAATTGCAACAAAAACATAGCTGGGGGTTGTGGCAGGCACCTGTAGTCCCAGCTACTCAGAAGTCTGAGACAAGAGAATCACCTAAGCCCAGGAATTGGAGGTTGCTGTGAGCTGTGACAGCATAGCACTCTACCACGGATGATAAAGAGGGACTCTGTCTCTACAAAAAAAAAAGAGTAGAGCTGACCTGACGTCTCCTTCCTCCTTTAGAATCTTGCAGTAGATACAGTAAAGCAACTTAGGAACATAGAGATCAATTCTCTCCTGTTGTGCAAAAGCACACTAAAATATGCCCTGATAACCTGTGATTTATCATGTCTCACCCAAGCTTCTCATCTTATCAAACTTCTCCATTTTATAATAAAAACCACTGTATCTGCTTGGCTGATATAATCTGTCTTAATAAGGCCTGTGTACTTTAGGTGGCCCCAACAAACCTCCAAGGGCAGTAAATTGCATCTTGGAAATGCATGCTTTTGGAAATGTGTCTGCATCAGGACTCTGGGGGATTTGAATGCAGAGGGATTTGCAAGGTTTGCATTTTTCATTCATTAAGGCAATGTTGCTGCCAAACTTCTCTTCCTGTTAGTCATACAGGGAGGCGGGCTCGACACAGCAGGCTGGTTATAAATTACTGTAAGGCTTGGAGCAGCCCAAATGTAATACCAAGGGAACCACAGATCTTGGCCCAAGTTTTGTGCACAGTTTCTGAGAAATCCAAATGTATTGAAAAATCACGTGTTTACAGAGGACTGAAAAACCGAGGCTATCTTTAAGTTCAGCAGGGCAAGAATAAAACTTGTTTGTGATCTAAACCAGTGTGAGAAAACCAGAATTAGATGGCTGTGAATAGTCTACGTTTTTAGCATTCCAAAGAAAAATGCCTATAATTAAGTGCCTCTTTAGTCTTGATCTGTGATTCTTAACTTTTTTTTTAATGCTTTTGCGAATCTTAAGAAAGCTCGAAATCTTCTGACCAGAAATTGCCCACAAATACACATGAAATTGCATATACAATTCTGGAGGCTCTTCCATGTCCATAGTCCTCGGGTTAAGAATCTGTACTCCTGCTGGGCGCGGTGGCTCATGCTTGTAATCCCAGCACTTGGGAGGCTGCGGTGGGTGGATTGCCTGAGTTCACAGGTTCAAGACCAGCCTGAGCCTGAGTGAGATCTCATCTCCAAAAAATAGCCAGGCATTGTGGTGAGCACCTATAGTCCCAGCTATTTGAAAGGGTGAGGCAAGAGGATTGCTCAAGCTCAAGAGTTTGAGGTTGCTGTGAGCTAGGATGCCACAGCACTCTACCCAGGGTGATGGAATGAGACTCTATTGAAAAAGGAAAAAAAAAAAAAGGTCCTCATCTTTACTTAACATCTTCCCAGAGCTACAGGTAAAAGCTCCCTACAAATGTTGAGCTGAGCTTTTCCAGGCTGTACCATTAATGCATTGACTATGTGGACCCAAGTCTTCACTCAATACTGTTAATAACTGCCATTGTTAAGTCCTACTGTGCTAGAACTTGTAGGGATACGTATTATCTTCTCAGTAGCTGGGCAGTTAGATGTTATCTCCTTTCAGATGTCATTCACTTAAGGAAACAAAGGCAGAGAAAGCTAAAGTAATGCTGTAACTGCCATAAAACCAGTCACAATTAGAACTCAGACTTTTCTGACTTTATAATCTTGTTCTTAGCTACTACACTAACCCCACTGCAAACTTGTCACATAAAGTTAGATTAGAGAAGTGGACACAAGAAATCTATTAACTTTTCTCCTATGCCAGAGAACAATTCCCAGGAGATGTGTCTGAGGCACTTCAGGGAACTGACATCACGTGCATATTAGCCAGTGTTCCCATGGAGACGACCAGAGAGCACTTGGATGCACAGCTTTTATTATTGGAGGACGGTGGAAGATAAACCAGTGAGGAGTACTGTGGGTGGCCCCAGAAAAACTATGAAACAGGCTGGCATTGTCTTGGGATCACCTCCCTACTGAGCTTCTTTCTCCCTCTCACACCTGGGTAGTGCCACTTTTTTCACAGGTGTAAGTATAGCGATGTAGAGGATTAAGTATTAATATTTTCTCCTGACCTGTAACAAGGTGGCGCGGCTGCTGTTCTGGCTTTTTTTGGCAGATAACAAAGGGAGGGACATGGGAGAAAGGATACTGAGGCTGGGAAGTGCAGAACCTGTACAGGGTGTATGTGGTGGGGATGAAGGAGCTGTACATGTGCAAGGAAGCTCTTTCTTTTCTCTCTCTCTCTCTCTCTCTCTCTCTCTCTCTCTCTCTCTCTCTCGTTTCTTTTAAACAGGGTCTTGCTCTGTCACCCAGGCCTAGTGCAGTGGTGCAATAATAGCTCACTGCAGTCTTATACCCATGGGCTCAAGTGATCCTCCCACCTCAGCTTTCAGAGTAGCAGGACTGCAGATGCCCCACGATACATGCAGCTAATTTTTACTTTTTTTTTTTTTCTTGAACAGTATTGTTATGTTGCTCAGGCTAGTCTTGAACTCTTGGACTCAAGTGATCCTCCTGTCTCAACCTCCCAAAGTGCCAGGATCATGGATGTGAGCCACCACACCCCACTCCTCTTTCTCTGTTCCCTGGTCTGCTTCATCCAGGAGGTGTCCCTGAGGACTCCCTTAGCCTCTAATTGGCCTGTTCCCTGGGAAACCAAGAAGGGGTAGGAAATGACAAAATCTAGATTACTTAGTGAAGAGGCTGAAGCTGAAGGAACGGGTTCTGTTCAGTTTTTCACTTCCTAGCTAGACTTTAGGTGATGAAAACAGATTAATGAGATGACCCTGGAGTTTATGCCCTAACCAAAGGGGACTACAAGAGAGTACCTGGCTGGAGCAGGGGTGGGCAGGGTGCACAGGATGGTAGGACGGGAAGGGCAAGGAGGATGTCTTGGAACACACTGCCTGGCAATGTCCAGGACAGAAGCCTAGGAGCCCGGGGCAAGTCTTTCCTTCACCTCCCACTACCCCTGGAGAGGACCCAAAATCTCTTGGAAACTGCCCAAATGGACTCTCCTGCTTGTCAGCAGTGCAGGCCGTTTGGAAGCACTCTCCCTCGGTGCACAGAAGGCTAGGCCCCTGACCCCGGAAGGGCAGTGCGCTGTGGACAAAAAAACCTTGGCAACAGTAATTGGATGAGGCTGGCTGGTGGGAAAATACCTGTGCTATCGAGCAAACTACTAAGTCACTTAGTAAAATTCAAAAGCCCCAAGGACGTTTGGGCAACATTAAAAGACTCAGCATGGAGAATCTTTCCTGATTGCTACCTAAACCCACTTCTTTACTGGGGTTAAAAGAATAACTTGGTCTAAGCCATTTCCCAGAGGGGACTGTGAAGCCCCAGGACTGTAGATCCTGTCATTGGTGGTCTCTCCAGATATGAAAAAAAATCATAAGCTAACTATAATTTTTTTGGACTAGATATAAAGCCTTAACATAGAAACTGACCTACAAAGCCACCGAACAAGTCAGCGTGGGAGATGAATAAACAAGCCTGGTGTCGGAGTTCTGGTGTCCTGTTACTTCGTTTTCTGCATGGTGAGCAGCAGTCCAGGCCTCTCTCATCCCTCTGGGTGAATATTCTTGTCTCTGGCAGGAATGAAACTAACTGAAAGGAAAAGCGTGAGAACAAGAAACCGAATCTCATATTCAAAGCAAAGCAGGGGAAGAGGCCTGGAAGATAAGAAGACATTAAAAGCTACCCTATTTTCCCTTTTTCAAAGGAGAAAGAAGTAAATTTATAGGTTTATGTGTCTTCTCTATCTGCCTATAATTTGCCCTCTCACTTCCATTGACAAACATATTACTTGAACATCTTCTGTGTTCAAGACACTGTTCTCAGCCTCCCTAAAAGTATGAGCAGTTACAAACCATGATTCCATTTCTGATTGGAGTTCCAAAAGTGGGGGAATATGCTATAGAAAACAAATAACGATCACGCAAAGCACATACAGTAACACGGAGGTACAGCCTGAGTGGCCCCAAACAAGGAGAAATGTGCTTGCTACTGGGAAGGATCAAGCAAGATACCTTGCAGAAAGAAAGTAATGTGGCTTGGTGCCCGTAGCTCAGTGAGTAGGGCTCTGGCCACATACACTGGGGCTGGTGGGTTTGAGCCCAGCCTGGGTCTGCTAAAACAACAATGACAACTGCAACCAAAAAAAGCCGGGTGTTGTGGGGGGCACCTGTAGTTCCAGCTGCTTGGGAGGCTGAGGTAAGAGAATCGCTTAAGCCCAAGAGTTTGAGGTTGCTGTGAGCTGTGAATTCACAGCACTCTACCAAAGGTGACATTATGAGACTCTGTCTTGAAAAAAAAAAAAAAAAGAAAGTAAGTAAGTAATATTAGAAATGGACCTGCGCAGCACCTGAGGCTCAAAGGAGTAGGGTACCAGCCCCATATGCCAGAGGTGGTGGGTTCAAACCCAGCCCTGGACAAAACATGCAAAAAAAAAAAAAAAAAAAAGAAAAAAAAAAGAAAAAAAGAAATGGACCTGAGCCGGGCACAGTGACTCACCTCTGTAATCCTAGCACTTAGGGAGGCTCAGGTGGGAGGATCTCTTGAGCTCAGGAGTTCAAGACCAGCCTGAGAAAGAGTGAGATCTCATCTCTACTAAAAATAGAAAAACTATTTGGATGTTGTGGTGGGCACCTATAGCCCCAGCTACTTGGGAGGCTGAGGCAAGAGGATTGCCTGAGCCCAAGAGTTTGAGTTTTCTGTGAGCTATGATGCCACGTCTACCCAAGATGATAGAATGAGACTTTGTCTCAAAAAAAAAAAGAAAGAAAAGAAAAAAAATGAACCTTAAGAAACTTAAGAAATGAATGACATTTAACTCATGGGAGGGAGATTGAGAACTGGATTAGTATATACTGGAGAAGGAAATGACTTGCTGGAGAAGGAAATGGCTTGAGGAAAGGCTCAGGGACAGAAAGGCCACTGGTATGACTGAAAAATGGTGACATGGCCCATGGGCCTGAAGTGATGGGCCTTTGGAGGAACAGTCTGTAATAATTCTCCCTTCTGTCATCACTGACATAGCCCGTCCCCTAAGGCAGATGCCCTAAAAGAAAGAGTCTAGGTTAGGTGACAATGAGCAGTTAGCAAGATTTTCCACCCACTTTTTCTTTTCTTTTTTAAAAAATTTTTTTTTTTAGAGACAGAGTTTCACTTTGTTGCCCTTAGTAGAGTGCTATGGATCACAGCTCACAGCAACCTCCAGCTCTTGGGTTTAGTTGATTCTCTTGCCTCGGCCTCCCAAGTAGCTGGGACTACAGGTGCCCATCACAATGCCTGGCTATTTTTTTTTTTTTTTTTTTTTTTGGTAGTTTTTTTTTGGCTGGGGCTGGGTTCAAACCCACCACCTCTGGCATATGGGGCTGATGCCCTACTCCTTTGAGCCACAGGCACCGCCCAAGCCTGGCTATTTTTTTGTTGCAGTTTGGCTGGGTCGGGTTCTAACCCACCACCCTCAGGTTATGGGGCCAGCTCCCTACTCACTGAGCCATAGGCACCACCCATCACCTACTTTTTCCTTCTTTCCACTATTCATCTTTCCCTCTCCCTGTGTTTTCAACTATTGTAGGAAGCAAGCTTGGCCTTCTACACCAGTAAGGAATTCACTATCCACTCTGCTTTGGAAAATATGGTATAGGGTTTTTAAGAACACCAGCAATTTTTTCCTTAATAAAAGACATTTCATGTAACTTTTGCTTTGCAAATAAATATCATATCTAACGTTTCAGTTTCTCAAAATTGCCATGGCTATAGCTTTATCTATTCTGATGCTGAGCAAGACTGGACTTACCAGCTATTCAACAATCCTAAGCAGCTAGCATGTCTGAACAGAGAACATTTTGACTACTGTACATTAAGAAATATTTTTAAGTTTTTTAATATCAATATTTAATGACATAATTGGGGAGAAACCACATCATTCAGTTCTTCTAGAATTGGGGCAAGTCACATGGGTCTTTGAACTCTGATGGGCTTTCTTGCCATTATTCCATTCCTAGGTAGAACACTATTTATGAAGACCTTAACTCTCTTTGTTTGGAAGAAAGCACAGCAACAGAAAGGCTAACAAAGTCAAAACCTAGTAATGTAAGATCAGACTTTGGCAAATGTCTATATTGGGTATGCCAAGTCCCTGGCTGCTGCCGAAATGGTTGGGGAATAAGAATGAAAAGTGATAGAGTTGGCTTGGCCCCTGTGGCTCAAGCAGCTAAGGCGCCAGCCACATACACCTGAGCTGGCAGGTTCAAATCCAGCCCGGGCCCACCCAAACAGCAATGACGGCTGCAACCAAAAAACAGCTGGGCGTTGTGGCAGGTGCCTGTAGTCCCAGCTACGTGGGAGGCAGAAGCAGGAGAATCGCTTGAGCCCAGGAGCTGGAGGTTGCTGTGAGCTGTGATGCCACAGCACTCTACCCAGGGTGACAGCTTGAGGCTCTGTATCAAAAAAAAAAAAAAAAAAAAAAGAAGTCAGGAAAGACTACATAAGAAAAAACAACTCATAAACATTTCCACATAGCATTCAAAATTCATTAAATGCTCTTCCTCTAAAATACAGATATCTCTTTGAATGGTTGAACCCATTTATCATTCAAGTGGTGCGAATTACTTTACTCAGATAGCATTTTACTCTCATTTCACAAATTGAGGCTGGCTAAATGGAAGCACTGGATGATTGATAGAGGTTGGTGGTGAGAGGGGAAGGCTTAATTTTTAAGCAAGAGGTGCTTGCCTCTCACTGTTGAGAGATGAATTTCTTCTTATACGAAAGACCTCTCCAATGTATATATACTAGTAGAGCTGCATGGTCTTTATGACATGGAGGGGGAGACGACATCAGGATTCTGGAAAACTCCTAGGTGTAAGAATGGAGCTCTAAAAGACAGGACAATGTAGATCTGGGTGGTACGAGGGCACAAAAGAATAAGAGAGGAAGGTTCAGAAGTGGGAAGGTTGTAAACTCAACTGTAATGGTCAAAGAAATCATCTACTTTGCAATGTTGCTCAAGTACCTGGTGGTGGGAATCACTTCTTGGCATTAAGAAAAACCTGCAAACAACTTATTCCCCACTCAGTGTCTGAATGGCTTAAAATAAACAGTGTAGAGCTATTTTGAATTTTCCCCTTTTCTGTAATTAGTTGGAGGACTCTGGTGGAGAGGATGGTGACTCTGAAATGAAACAGATTCTGGTCTCCATCCTGGTTCTGTCCCTGACATGTTATGCAATGCGGGGCATATGACTTAACCTCCTGATCACCCTTTTCATTCCACATAATACAGAAGAGGCAATAATCCCCACCTTGTAGGGTTAATGCAAGGTAAATAAATAAAATAAGGTATGTTTTAAAAGCTCAGCAGGATACTTACAGTAAGTACTCTTTCTTTTCCATAATGCTTTATTCCATTTTGGAATTCTGGAAGGACAGGCTCACAGTGCAGCGTAGGACACTGGACCATTCTTGATAAGGTCTCCAGGTCCCCTCAGTTGCAGCCCCCATCTCCAGGGCCCTGAAGCTGACTCATTCTCTCAGGGGATCTCGGAGCAGAAGAAGAAACGGGCTTTGGTTTACTGCCAACTAGAGCAGAGCCTTTGCAGAGCTCTCCCAAGCCCAAGACATTTCCCTGGAACTGGACCAGCGATGGATTCAAGGGGTCTGGCTTGCCTACGTTTGGCCTGCTTTGGAGTTTCCAAAGAACCCTGCCAGGGTCCTGCCGGACGTGAGATACTGTTCCCTTTTTCTTCAAAGCTGTTTATGTTAATTAATCCAGGCATTTTGGAGAAAAAAGTCTTCGTGTAGCGGATGTTTCCCACAAATATTCTAGCCTGTAACTTATCTTTCAAGCTAAAAATATTTTATGTGTTCTAACCCCTAAAACCTTATAAATTACCATTCAAGCTGGAAGCAGTGATGAGTTATAGATGTTCCATAATTGAATGTCATTCGAGGTGAAAAAAATCGATAGTTATCCCAGCAACCATCTAATGCATTATAAAATTAATTCCAGATTCTCTGATTTGCATGGTTAAAAGCACTTTCAGAAACTGTAGGTCTAATGAGAAAAAAGGAATTGGGAAGTTACTATGTGTTGATCATTTTTGTGAATGTTTCTGTGTAATGGTCAAATAACATTTCTGTAATGATATTTTTAGTGGGATCTGTCAATTCCTTTATTTTGCCAAGTGTGTCCATCTGGCAAAGCAGGTGACTATAAACCTTGTTAATGGCACATCTAAGCTTAACCCTACTCCTCCACAAAAAGGAAGATCAATCAATAACTGGGTCATCATGATATGGACTAGAGTTTCTAAGGGAGGGGCAAGGAGGTTAACATTTTTTTTCTTACTGCTTGAAATGTCTTTTGGAGTGGAGTGGGTCTGTTTTTTTTTTTTTTTTTTTTTTTTTTTGAGACAGAGTCTCACTATGTCGCCCTTGGTAGAGTGCTGTGGTGTCACAGCTCATAGCAACCTCCAACTCCTGGGCTTAAGCAATTCTCTTGCCTCAGCCTCCCAAATACCTGGGACTACAGGCACCCACCACAATGCCCAGCTATTTTTTCATTGTAGTTGTCATTGTTGTTTGGCAGGCCTGGCTGGATTCGACCCTGCCAGCTCTGGAGGATGTGGCTGGAGCTTTAGCCTCTTGAGCTACAGGCACCGAGCCTATAGTCCAGGTTTTAACAAGCCTTCAGTGTGATTCTAATGTAGGCTAAAGCTGAGGAGTCACTGGCCTAGGAAAGTGTAGCCTACTTCTATGCTATGTCTTACCAGGCAGCAGGGGCCGTGTGTACACAGCTCAACATAGGAGGAAAGATTTGGGGTTAGAGACTCCAGTGAGTAACAAAGTATGTGGACATGATATGACTATGTATATACCATTTTGAGAACTATAGCAAGTGTCTGGTTGAGGAATCAGAATTTTGACTCAATTTGTTCCTCGAAGACACAATTTAGACTCCAGCCCTATCTTCTGAGTAGATTTTTGCGTTAGCAGTAGGACCTCCTGAGCTCTCACACCAGATTACCCATGCCTTTGTTAAGTGTATTACCCATACACTTCCATGTATCACTTGGGGTGTACAGCCTAGGTGATATAGTTGGGTTTATTGTTGAGACCAAGGTCATTTTCTGCTTCTTCTGGGTGTCCAAGGCCTTCATGTTGCTACTAGTATACTGAGACCTTTTTGAATGCCTCTAAGGACTTTTTCCCCTAAGTAGATTTGTTATTAAGCTATCTATCCCAGATCACATTCTAACTTACTAGTTATTCTGGATGGCTATTTGAAAGTATGAAAATTTTGAGCACTAAATCCAGTGCTGAAGGTTTCTGAGCACTGAATCTATTCATATTTATCAGTCTTGTGACTTTCCATCATCTAGTGTTTATGAGGGACTGTGAAGTAAGAAATAAATCATCATGTGAAGAGTAATGCATGCAAATAGCTTCTTGTCAGAGGTGTGAGTGCAGTAGGAAAACTGCAGGCTTGTCCTCGAGAAAAACCTAGGTTTCTTTCAGGGTCTAGCACTTGCAAGCCCAGTGACCCTGAGAAAGTTGCTTAGTTTTAGTTTTTCTCACTTGATGTAGGAATGATAATTTTGACTTTCTAAATTAGAGCTAACATAGTAAGTGCTTAATGGTAACTTTTACTATTGATTTTAATAAAGTGATAGATCCAAACTTAGATGTAAAGTTGAAAAGTCCTTTCTGTTTGATTTGGAATGAATCGTGTATATTTTTTAAAGAAATTAAATTAAATAATATTAAATTAGAGGCTCACGCCTGTAGTCCTAGCACTCTTGGAGGCTGAGGTGGGTAGATTGCCTGAGCTCACTGGTTCAAGACCAGCCTGAGCAAGAGTGAGATCCCCCGTCTCTAAAAATAGCCAGGCATTGTGGCAGGCACCTATACTCCCAGCTACTTGGGAGGCTGAGGCAAAAGAACTGCTTGAGCCCAGGAGTTTGAGGTTGCTGTGAGCTGTGACACCATCACACTCTCCTGAGAGTGAAAAAGTGAGACTCTGTCTCAAAATAATAATAATAATGATTAAATAATAAATAAATACTATTAAATTAAATTAAATTTAGAGATGGAGTCTTAGTATGTTGGACAGCCTGGACTTGAACTGCTCAGTTAAAGGGATCCTCCTGCCTCAGCATCCTGAGCAGCTGGGACTATAGGTGCCTGCCACTCTGCCTAGCTCTGGCTGTTGTTTTCCTACTTTGGCTTTGGCTTTGCAATGCCATGTTGTCTGGGCTGGTATTAATATTATTCTTTAGTTACTAAGCCCACACATTAGTAGGAACCTGAAAGTTACTAGACATAAGGGAAAAGCCAGAATGAAACAAAACATTCACCACAGATAGCTGACAAAGTGTAAGGCTGGATAATTGAACCAAAAGTTCTTATTGTTTTTAATCATCCTTTATAGAGATGGAGGGTTTTCCCTTCATTTCACTCTGCTGTTTGTTTTATTGGGAGGGGAGTGTTTTACCAAAGGTGAGTGAGGTTGAACAGCCTAGTTCTGGCACCTACTAGCTGTAAGGCCTGAGGCAAGTTGCTTAACCTCGGAGACTCATTTTCATCATCTATAAAAATAGACTCATACCTAGCTTTCAGCAGTGTTGTCAGGTTACAGATTCAGGTAACCCCATTTATCTGCCTTACTAGAGGAGAGTAAGATAATGCAAAAAGGAGGGATTTCTCTTTGGCTTTGGAAACTCTTATGATTCCTTTTCCTACAGATTACCTTGCTAATTCTTTGTGCTGGAGAAGATGAAAATTCCCTTACGTTGTGGACATTAGTCCCTTGTAGTATAGGAATACACCCATATGGTGGGTATTTGCCAAGGAGACATGAGATCCTTCTGTAGAAAATCAAAAGTTGATGGTGAAACTTTGTATCAGTTCACAGGTCACAGGCTACAAGACACACCTCCAGTGCCCCTTCTACACCAGCTGGAGCTTCTTCTCTGTGCCAGATGGACAGTGTGCAGAGAGATGTGGAGCAGACTGAGGGGGAAGCAAATCCGTGCTCAAGGAACAAAGCAGGACCAAGCTGGGTCGGAAAGGACACCTCTAGTGGTGAAAGTGGCAAGTTCTTCCTCTTTTTTTTGAGACAGAGTTTCACTTTGTTGTCCTCAGTAGAGTGCGGTGACATCACAGCTCACAGCAACCTCCAGCTCTTGGGCTTAGGCGATTCTCTTGCCTCAGCTTCCTGAGTAGCTGGGATTACAGGTGCCTGCCACAACACTTGGCTAAAAGGTGGCAAATTCTTATAAAGCAGGGGTGGCAAACACGCGGCTAGAGCCGAATGCGGCTCCCGGCCAAAATGAATTTCGGCTCTTTGCCTCTTATCATTATTTTGTATACTGTGGCTCTTTGCCAAGTTTGGATTTTGTTATGCTGCTTCTGAGGAGGGACCTCTGAGGAGCGATCTCCGAGCGCGTAGTCG
>CAUYPK010147639.1:0-70167 GCA_963574355.1 Loris lydekkerianus
GGTCCTCAAACTGCAGCGGCCCATGGGCCACATGAGGCGGTGTGATTGTATTTGTTCCCGTTTTGTTTTTTTACTTCAAAATAAGATATGTGCAGTGTGCATAGGAATTTGTTCATAGTTGTTTTTTTTTAAACTATAGTCCGGCCCTCCAATGGTCTGAGGGACAGTGAACTGGCCCCCTGTTTAAAAAGTTTGAGGACCCCTGCTAGCCTATTTACAGATATTAAAGCTAAGAACCAAAGCCCACTGTCAAACTTCCCCAGACTTAACCCAATGATAGGCTCAGGATGGAAGTTCCCGGGGGAGTTTGCCGGGTCTCAGGTCTAATGCCTGGACCTCACCAGCTGCTCCCAGGCTGAGACGGAGGCTAGACTCCAGAGGGGTAGGGGTCCTGGAGACAGTGCTCACCCACCCCTGGGGCGGGGCCCTATAACTTCACCCCAACCCCACCAACATCTTTTCCTCAGGACATTTAACTAATTTTTCTGTCCTCCTGAGCGACAAATGTTACTACCAGTTTTACAGATGAGAAAATTGAACAAGCTAAAAACCTGCATCTTATAGGACTTGCCTGATTTGTGCCTCTGTTTTTTGTATGTAAAATGAGGATGACAAAAACACCTACCCTGAGCCCTGGGCCTTCACAATCCCAGGGTCTTGGATTTGACTTCTAGTTCCTCCATCCCTAACCCTCAGGGCTCAAGGAACTAAATACCCCCCTTCTTAAAAAGGGACTAAATCAGGAGGAAATCAGTGCTTTGTTTTCCCTAGATGTGGGTTTTTCAGACAGTTTCCCGGGCAAGTGGTGGGCTGGCAGCCTGAGGCATTGGGTGTATGTCTGAGAGCTCCTGGACACAGCCAAAACATTGCTTATGGTGTCCAGGGGCTGAGCAACCCTCAATGTGCCTCTGATGCCTGGAATCAGTGGTCAGCCTGGCCTGCAGAACCCAGAGGCCTCCTGCTGCCCTCTTGGGATCATGCAGTGCTACCAGTGCCTGTGCACTCTCCTGGTAGGTGCTGCCCCCAGCCTGGCCTGCCTACCCACCAGAGAGGGGAAGATGCCAGGAGATTTCAAGTACTAGCCTTTGCCCAAGCTGTGCAAAGGTACTGACTGGACACAGCTTATTATGTGAGGGCCCTGAAATGCAGGCAGTCAACCACCGACCATCAACCATCACAGGGCTATGGGTTGTGCTATGAGAGGGAAGAGGAAAGGCTGAGCTAGGGAGGACACCAGGAGGGGACGTGATAAGCCCAGCCCTGGCATTGCACCCGGGCCTACTCCCTGCTTCAAGCCTTTGCCATGAAGCCTTCAGTGTGATGCTTGCCGTGGCCTCGTCTCTGGGAGGGTTACAGTCAGGCTCCTCCACATCACCAGACCAGCTCTTAACCAATCTGCTACCAGGCAGCCCCTTCCTGAAGCCCCTGCAGGCTGCCTATCTCACACAACCAGGAAATTCTTCTACCAGATGGCTGTGTGTGCCCACAACCTCCTTGATCCCGCACACCCCTGGGCCTTCTTCATCTCACACTTGTCTGCAGTAACATTAGAAGCAATATTTCGTTCACTTAATGCTCTACCTGCAGGGTTTTTCCATGATGCCTCCCTCTTGTCATCTTCTGCCTTCAGGGACCAACTGAATGACTTCAGGGTCCCCCTGTGCTTCCTGGTGTGCTCACAAAGGGATACCGATGACTGGCTGGCAATGCCAGGACTCCCGCCAAAGGCATTAGGGAGTTCTCTAACCTAAATGACGCTAATTTACAGACCAGGAAACTGAAGAGATTAAGTCAGCTGTCAAGGATGTGGTCCTACAGTCCCTAATCTAAGAGCTGGAAACCTAACTGCAGGGCACTGTACTAAATGAAGGCAGGGCAGAGAGGAGCGTGTCCACATGAAAAGAGAGGGAGGTCTGTCCAGTAAAGATGCAGTGGGACTGCGCAGGGCCACTGTGCCCAGGGGGCCACAGGCTTTCTTACCTGCGGGGTGAGGATATTTGGCCACATATCCAAGCTCATTGTGGGACAAACTCCAGAGTTTGCAGAGCTCTGGGGAGCAGCACTGATGGCCATCCTCTGACCAGGCTGGGGAGACCTAGTATGAGGCTTGCACTCAAGGGTACTTGGTCAGGGGGCAAAAGTGTCCTGGGCGGGGACAGGGTCAGAATAATCCTAAAAGCAAACCTCCCCGTTTATATAGCCAATCTCTCTGCCCCCAAATTAAATGGGTATTATTTGTTTTGTTTTTCAATTACGTATTCTATAAATGACACAGCACAGTTAAAAAAAAAATCAACCAGGATTGAAAAATGCAGAACAAATGAGAAGCACAGGGAGACTGGGGTGTTGTAGGCTCAGTTCTGCGCACCCAGAGCGCCAGGGGAGCAGCACCTAGGGGACTCTCTCGTTTTATCTTTAATAATTAGGAAAAAAGCGAGCACAAGTTAGGGTTTTTTAAATAATCAGAGATAAACAGTGATAATAAAAAGAAAAAACATCGGCTCCCGGGCGAGTGTGGAGTGATTCCTGCAGTCCCGCTGCGCTCTGTGTGTGCTGGCAGAGGAAGGCTGGGGCTGTCCCCAGGAAAAGAGGCCAGGCCACGGCCATCCCCTCCCATCCCTGTCGCGCCAGCCCGGACGTCCCCTCATTTCCTTGGCTCATTCTGAGCCGCAGTCACAGGTCTTGCCAAATCAGAATAGCTCCGTCCTCTTACTTTGTTTGGATTTAACCCTAAATCAACACCACATTGTGTACCTAAGTATCTAATTTTGAAAAAGAGGTGCCGAACCCACAGATCTCACCACAGACTTGGGAACTTGGGCACTCGGTCCTGGAGGTCGTTTGCCGGCGGCACCGCCTGAGTTGTGCCCCTGGCCCGCGCCCTGCCACCCACCGCCAGCCCTTCACTTCCTCCCCGCAGCATGCAGGGCTCTGCCCCTGCGCGCCTGAACGGAGGCGACAGCATTATGACCCTAACGTCTTGGTGACTTCCCCACTAGATTGGGCTTCTGGAGAAAGGGGCCCATGGCTTGGGTTTTATTTATCACTCACAGAGTTTACCACTTGCCAGGCATTGCCTGGAGCTCTTTACAATGGAACCCATTTAATCCTCTTTTACACCTCTGAATTCTGCAGTGAAGAATTCATCTTTTTTCTTTCCTTTCCTTTCCTTTCTTTTTTTCTTTTTTTGAGACAGACTCTCACTATGTCGCTCTGGGTAGAGTGCTATGGCATCACAGCTCACAGCAACCTCCAACTCTTGGGCTTAAGCAATTCTCTTGCCTCAGCCTCCCAAGTAGCTGGGAGTACAGGTGCCCACCACAATGAAGAAATCATCTTAAACCCAGACAGGAGAAACTTGTCTAAGGTCATGCAGCTGGTCAGTTCCAGAGCTTAGTTTCAAACTCAGGCAATCTGGCTCCAGAGGCCAAGGGCATGATGCCATCGGGTTCCCAGCTCAGGGGTGGCAAAGAGTAGGTGCCAAGAGATGTTTGTCAATTAGTTAAAGAGGAGGATAATGATACTAGCTAGAAATTCTTGGAAGATTTCTGTGATGTGCCAGGCACAAATCTTTGAGCAGGAGCTGAATCTCAGCATTGGGTGATGGACGGCAGCTGGGATTTGGGGTTGGCAGTCTGGCCCTGTTGCCCCACTCCACTGCTTCTCAGAGGAGCACTTACCCCAGAGCATGGTGAGCAGTGAGGAGACCTGACAGGCTTGACGCCCAGAGCGGCTGTGGACTCCATACCCTGCTCCCGCCCACAGCTGCTCAGGGTAACAGTGTGGATTATTGCCTAACATCTGTTGGTGCTTACTTTGTGCCAGGCCCAGGGCTAAATGCTGACCCTGCAAATCTCATTCTGTCATTTTCCAAGGAGGAAATTGAAACCCAGAGAAGTTAAAAACATCCCCTACCTAAGGTCACTCCAGTAGTGTGGTGTAGGGGAACTGTGCTTGAATCCAGATGGTTCCACAAGAGCCTTGGCTCTTAAAACCACTCTCCTTGTTTCCCTGGAGACACAAACTGCCTGGAGGACGGGGCAAACCCAAACCCTTGCCTGGCGCACCTCCCTCAGATTGGATTCCCCAGGGACAGGGCCTGCAAAACTGTAACCAGGTGATTCCCATAATTTGGAAAGTTGAAGAACTGCAACTCACAGAGGCTCCAGACCCCAAGGGCTCCAACCCTTGAGGGCCTGGGAGAAACTGGAGTCAGGTTTCCCCTCTCTACCCCTATTCTCCTATCTCAGGGTCTCTCTCTGTTTGCTATGATCCATGGCTGTGGCCCTGCAGACCCTGGGGAGGGGGAAAGGCAGGAGAGACTGGAGGCTGGGAGATTGAAAGGGGAAGGACTGAGGCATATGTGTCCTGGCCAGACCACAAAGCCTTCCTTAAGGCCTGTGCAGCTTTGGAGAGAAGAGGAATTTGAAGAGATTATTCAGGTCCATTTTGTTCTCCCAGATCCTAAATTCCACCCTGGGGTCACACAGGAAGGTGAGTAGGGGTGACCCAGCCTCCATGGGAGCCCACAGTGTGCCAGGCTCTCTGTGTGAGTTCACTGAAGCCTCACAATCAGCTATTCTTTATGGATTCTATTTTACAGATGAAGAAAATGACGCTTGAAAAGGTTGTTTCACTTGCTCTCTTCCTGCAGTTAGGACCAAATTCTCTTTTTTCCAGTGCACCCCCCAAATATCGCCACCTGTCCTGAACTCCAGCTCACTTGGCTCACATTAGCTCTGCCTGCCCCTCTCCTCTGTCCTCAGCCTTTCGGGGAGATTTTTTTTTTTTTTTTTTTTTTTTTTTTTGCAGTTTTTAGCCAGGGCTGGGTTTGAACCTGCCACCTCCAGCATATGGGGCCGGCACCCTACTCCTTTGAGCCACAGGCACCGTCCCTGGAGATCTTAATACAAGCAGGCATGTGGGAAAGAATTCTCATTTTCAGTGAATACAACCGTTGTTCTTCATTATTATTCTTCTGTGGCCCTTCATAAATCCCCATGCAATTTCAACAATAGAAAACGTGTCTTGGCTCAGCACCTATAACTCAAGCGGCGAAGGTACCAGCCACATACACCAGAGCTGGCGGGTTCGAATCTAGCCTAGGCCTGCCAAACAACAATGACAACTACAACCAAAAAATAGCCAGGCATTGTGACGGGTGCCTGTAGTCCCAGCTACTTGGGAGGCTGAGGCAAGAGAATCTCTTAAGCCCAGGAGCTGGAGGTTGCTGTGAGCTGTGATGCCACAGCACTCTATCCAGGGCCACAGCTTGAGGCTCTGTCTCAAAGAAAAAAAAAGAAAGAAGGAAGGAAAACATGTCCTGCTAACAACCTTAGTTTGGCTTTCTTCTTACAAATTCTAAAGAATACTTTCCTCTTTCCCCCAACTCCAGAAAAATATGATTCTTAGTATGATCTCAAAGTGCCAGTAGTGCATTGGTATATTCTGTAACTTCACATGCTGATTAGAAAACTTAACAGGGGCGGTGGCTCACAACTGCTATCCTAGCACTCTGGGAGGCCAAAGCTGGTGGATTACCTGAGCTCACAGGTTTGAGACCAGCCTGAGCAAGAGCAAGACACTGTCTCTAAAAATAGCTGGGTGTCAAGGCAGGCACCTGTAGTCCTAGCTACTTGGGAGGCTGAGGCAAGAGAATCACTTGAGCCCAAGAGTTTGAAGTTGCTGTGAGCTATGACACCACTGCACTCAACCAAGGGCAAAAAGTGAGACTCTGTCTCAAAAAAAAAAAAGAAAGAAAGAAAAAGAAAAGAAAACTCACATGGATGTATAGAAGTCTAAGAGTAGCCAAAACATTCTTTTTTTTTTTTTTTTTTGAGACAGAGTCTCACTATATCGCCCTCGGTAGAGTGCTATGGCATCACAGCTCACAGCAACCTCCAGCTCTTGGGCTTAAGCGATTTTCTTGCCTCAGCCTCCCAAGTAGCTGGGACTACAAGGTGCCCTCCACAGTGCCTGGCTATTTTTGTTGTTGTTGTCATAGTTGTCATTGTTGTTTGGCAGGCCTGGGGCTGGATTCAAACCCGCCAGCTCCAGTGTATGTGACTGGTGTCCTAGCCGCTGAGCTACAGGCGCCAAGCCAGCCAGGACATTCTTAAATGAGGAAAATGAGGTGTGGCCGTGGGAGTTCTTCCCCTATCAGATAACAAGACATGTAAACCTGTGATAGTTAATACAGTGTGATACTGGCACAAGGGCAGAGCAATAGACTAATGGAACAGAATAGAGTGCCTAGAACCGCACATATATGATCCACAATAGAGATACCTTTGAAAATCAGTGAAGAAAGGGTGAACTTTTCTGTAAATGGTGCTCCATGAGACAAAAAAAAAAAAAAAAATAAGATCAGATTCCTGCCTCACACCATTGACAAAATCAAGACAAAGTTAAAGACTCACCTGTGAAAAACAAAACTATACAACATTTAAGAGACAATGTAGAAACATACTTTTATATATTTATGATAGGAAAAGGTTAAACATGATACCAAATGCACATACTTTAAAGAAAGAGATTGACTATATTAACTCGTTTTTTTTTTTTGAGACAGAGTCTCACTATGTCACCTTCGGTAGAGTGCTATAGTGTCACAGCTCGCAGCAATCTCAAACTCTTGGGCTTAAGCAATATCTCTTGCCTCAGCCTCCCACAACGCCCAGCTATTTCTTTTTCTTTTTCTTTTTTTTTTATTGCAGTTGTCATTGTTGTTTAGCAGGCCCGGGCTGGTTCTGAACCCACCAACCTGGGTGTATGTGGCTGGCACCCTACTCACTGAGCTATGGGTGCTGCCCAACTACATTGACATTTCAAACCTATACTCCCCAAGAAACCACACTTAGAGTAAAAAGACAAGTCAGCCACAAAGTGGGAGTAGATATTTGCAATACATATAGTGCATAATACAGTATTTGGAATATGTAATGAAATCCTAAACTATTCCTGTCACTGCACTCCAGCACCTTGGCTTCCTTATGTAAGCCTAGACATTCCTGCCTCAGGGCCTTGCACTGGCTATTCCCTTTCCTTGAAATACCCTTCCCCCATGAAGCCTGGTGAATGCTTCATCTGTTTTCAGTCTTTACCCAACTATTGCCTTATCATGAGGCTCATTCTGAGCACTCTATTTTACATTGCATTCCCACACACATATTCCTGGTAGCCCCTACTCTGTTGTCGTAGTTTTTCCTTTAGCCTCTATTACTTTCTAATGTACTGTTTTGTTCAATAATGTATCAAGCACCAAAAAGATGTCCTGGCACTTGTAGGAATTTAGTAAAATTTGATGATGAAGGAAGGAAGACAAATTACCCAAAAAGGAAAAATGGGCAAGAGAAATAAATAGGAAAAGGAAGTACAAAAGGCCCCCAAATATATAAAGACATTGTCCTTCTATTTATTACTTAAAAAAAACAAAAATTCATGATAAGATAATATAATTCACCTACCAGATTGGCAAAAATTAGTCATCAGTGTCAGGAATTGAGAGAGGTAGGCACTGATGGGAACTTTTCTGATAGTAGAACTGTACTTCTACTGAGTACAAAGACTTTGGCACAACTTAGTAAAGTTGAATATGAGTCTGCCCTAGATCCAGCAATTTCACTTCTAGTGATAGACACCAAGGATATTCTTGTATAAGTGTACATGGAGACATATATAATTCCATTCAAAACAGCCTTACATGTAATAGTATGGAGTGGAAACAACCCAACTGCCTATCAACAGTAGGATGAATAATTAAATTGAGGGAAATCCACATAGTGGAATATTAGACAGCAGTGAAAATGAAGGTACTGCAGCCACACCATCAACATAAATCAATCTCAAAGATGAATCAGGCTGGAAAGGGAGCAAAAGAAGCAAGTCACTGAATATAGGATATGGACAATGTGATTTCTCTTACATAATGGTCAAAATAGGCCAAACAAAATGATACATTAGTGAGGAATAGGTACTTACAAGTCAAAACTATAAAGAAAAACAAGGGAGGCGGTGCCTGTGGCTCAGTGAGTAGGGCGCCGGCCCCATATGCCGAGGGTGGTGGGTTCAAACCCAGCCCCGGCCAAACTGCAACAAAAAATAGCCGGGCGTTGTGGCGGGCGCCTGTAGTCCCAGGTGCTCGGGAGGCTGAGGCAAGAGGATTGCTTAAACCCAGGAGCTGGAGGTTGCTGTGAGCTGTGTGATGCCACGGCACTCTACCAAAGGGCCATAAAGTAAGACTCTGTCTCTATTAAAAAAAAAAGAAAGAAAAGAAAGAAAGAAAAGAAAAACAAGGGAATGATAAACTGAAAATTCAGATAGTGGTTGTCCCTGGGAAGAAAAAGAGAAAGGTAGCGGGAAGGAGCTTTCATGGCCTGGGTGAAGGCTATGGGCTCTCATGCGTTCATTGTATTATTCTTTGAACTGCATATACATATGCTCTTCATTTTATTATCTAACTTTTTAATTGAGGTATAACTTAAAGAAAAGTGCATAAACCTTAAGTGTTCACCCAAACTTAATGTTTGCAATTTATGATACTCTTTTGTGTATGCATGCACCATGCTGTATTCCACAATTTAACATGCACCCCCAAATCAATCATGGAGTTTTACAACTTTGCCTTAGAATCAGAGAGCTTCACAGGAGGTATTATATATATATTTTTTTTTTTATTAAATCATAGCTGTGTACATTGATATGATCATGAGGAGGTATATTTTAAAAGGGAAGAAAGCAAGATGAAAATTATGTTTCCAGCATGATCCCAGTTATTTTTTTAATGTATACTTATAAATTATAATACCTGACATATGAATACTTTATGTCCTCTAACCACCATTTTTCTAGCTATCAAATTTTATTTACTTATTTATTTATTTATGTATGTATGTATTTATTAATATTTATTTTGAGACAGGTCTTGCTCGTCACCCAGGCCCAATGAGAGCTCACTGCAGCCTCTAATTCCTCGGCTCAAGTGATCTTCCTGCCTCAGCCTCCCAAGTAACTAGGAACAACAGATGCATACCACCAAACCCGGCTGACTTTTAAATTTCTTGTAGAAACAGGATCTCCATACATTGTTTTGTCTAATCTCAAACTCCTGGCCTCAAGCAATCCTTTCACATCAGCCTTCCAAAGTGCTGAGATTACAGGTGTGAGCCACCTTGCCCAGTCTCAAATACTATTTAGAGTCTACATTTCAGAGTGTTTGGTGCTAAGCCCTTTAAAGCCATGTGCCCATTTGGGCTTCCCAATTTTTCTATGAGATGATCCAGGTATTGTTTAAACTGAGGAAACTGAGATGAAGCTTCAGAGGCCCAAATGAAGACCAGAATTTAGATTTCCCTCACCCGTGTGCTGGTGTTCACACCATCACGCCAATACAGCATGGACAGGGGCTGATGGTGGCAGGCGTTATTGTTTAGTGGGGATGGAGTTTCAACCTGGAAAGATGCCTTCTGGAGGTGGATGGTGGTGACAGCTGTACAACAGTACGAATGTACCTAACACCACCGAACTTGAAAATGGTTCAGACGGTCAGTTTTATATCACGCATATTTGGCCATAATTTTTAAAAAGTTGTCTCAAAATTAACAAGAAAAAACCAACACATAGGATTTTAGGAAGCTGAGGAAAGTATTTGGTTACATCCAAGGCAACAAGCTGAGGACCTGGCAGAGTGAGCCCAATAATTTGAAAAGAGAGAAAATCAGGGAGAGGGGACAAATGTGGTCCAAGGGGAACGACGGAATATCCGAGATGAAGACCCGGCTCAGGAAGATGACAGTGAGTGTGAAGGACGTCTTGCACCTTGATAGAACATTGTCAGAGAAAACATGCCCCAGGTGCCTAATCAATTCATAATTCACTTTTGTTCCTTTTAAGAGTTCATACATTCCACATGCATTTATGACCAAATTTATCAGATAAAATAAGCACATTCTCATAATTTACTCCAATATGCATCCTTTTCCCTAATGAAGTCACGTTCCCCACCTCACTCCAACCCTGACCACTGTTTTCAGAAAACAAGGGTTTCTAGTTGGTGACAACGTAAAATCTACTAGGCCAGGGGTTCTCAAACATTTTGGTCTCAGGAACCCTTTTTGTTAGGTTAGATTGCACTTTGTCACCCTTAGTAGAGTGCCATGGTGTCATAGCTCACAGCAACCACAAACTCTTGGGCTCAAGTGATCCTCTTGTCTCAGCCCCCTTAGTGGCTACAGGCGCCCAACACACACCCAGCTATTTTGAGAGACCACGTCTTGCTCTGGCACAGGCTGGTCTTGAACTCCTGAACTCAGGCAATACCACCTTCCTCAGCCTCCCAGAGTGCTGGGATTACAAGCATGAGCCACCTCGCCTGGCCCTCAGGAGTCCTTTCTACTTTCTAAAATTATTGAGGATTCCAAAGAGCTTTAGATTAGTTAGGTTGTATCGCTTCAGGTTGATCATATTAGAAATTAAAAGTAAGAATTTTTAAAAATACAATAGAACCTCCATAGTTGACCACCTCCTTACATTGACCGCCCCCTTAAGTTGACCTACTTTGCACAGACCAGACACGCACCACATGTACGCATCAGTACAGCAGCCCTAGTTCCTATGTAGACCACCTCTGTATATGACCAGTTTGTTACAGTCCCTTGAGTGGTCCACTTATGGAGGTTCTACTGCAGTTATTAATTCATTTAAAAATTGCACTAAACTCATTATGTGAGGTCTGACATGGAAGAACAAATGAGGAACAAAAAAGATGTAAATAAGTTGGCAAATGTAAATAAACCGTACTAGTAAAAAGTAGGGTTAAAAAGGGGAGAGTCAGAATTAAAACACCAGGCAACAGTAACTCCTAAGTTAGGAGGAGTTAAATGGAGTTAAAGTTTATTAGGCTCTGGAAAGAGGGTAGAGGGTTTGACTCACTGTGGATTTTTCCAGCAATGTTGTATTTCTTAACCCAGCTGGTCATTGCATGCGTGTGTTACCTTATTACGCTAAATAAAACTGTGGGTGTGTGTTATATGCCTCATTCTGTATGTCTTTCTAATAGTTAAAAAATGTTTAGAAAATTTCCACAAAGCACCAAAGGATATACAGTGACAAAGTGCAAATGCCCAGGGATACCTTATGGGTTATAACTGAGCAAATACATTGAGTTCTTTTTTTCCCTTTTCACATAATGGTATATTTTAGCTGCAGTGTTCGATGCCTGGCTTTTTTATTAATACTTAATATTTTTTGGAGATTGCATCATAACAGTTTATAAAGATTATCTCATTCTTTTTATTATAACTATGTAATATTTCACTGCATGGATGTACTCTAATTCATTTCACTAAATCCATAGCGATGGATAGGTAGGTGTTTCCAACTTCTGAGCTTATAAATGATGCTGTAATAAATAACTTCATTAATATGCCATTTCATATGATTGCAAGCTCGTCTATAGTATAGACTGTTAGAGTTGTTTTTTGTTTGTTTGTTTGTTTTGAGACAGTCTCACTCTGTCACCTTGGGTAGAGTGCTGTGATGGCTCACAGCAATCTCAAACTCTTGGGCTCAAGTGATCCTCTTGCCTCAGCCTACCGAGTAGCTGGGACTACAGGCGCCTGCCACATCACTGGGCAAGTTTTAGAAACAGGATTTCACTCTAGCTCAGCCTGGTTTCAACTCTAGAGCTCAGGCAATCCACTTGCCTCAGCCTCCTAGAATGCTAGGATTACAGGCCTGAGCCACCGCACACAGCCCTCATTCTGGGCTCTCCTTGCCTAAACCCTGGTGCCTATGACAAGGCCTTTCTTCATTCAGCACACTAAGTGGCTTACCCTGAATTGGGGCCACATAAACAACCCAAAAGGCAAGTATTGTCATACCCTTTGAAAATTTTTCTTCTCAAGTGAGGCACCCTGGCTCACAACTATAGTCGTAGCACTCTGGGAAGCCTATCTCTACTAAAAATTAAAAAAACTAGCTTGGCACTTGCAGTCCTAGCTACTTGGGACGCTGAGACAAGAGGATTGCTCAAACCCAAGAGTTTGAGGTTGCTGTGAGCTATGACTCCCTAGCACTCTAGGCTGGGCAACAGAGTGAGACTCTGTCTCAAAAACATAATAATACTAATAATAACAAAGTTTTCTTCTCTTGTCTGGGATGAGAGGGTGCATGTCTCATGCCTATAATCCTAACATTCTGGGAGGCCGAGGTAGGAAGAGCCCTTGAACTCAGGAGTTTGAGACCCACCTGAGCCGGAGGGACACCCTGTCTCTACTAAAAATAGAAAAATTAGCCAGTTATGGTGGCAGGCGCCTATAGTCTCAGCTATTCGGGAGGCTAAGGCAGGAAGATTGCTTGAATCCAGGAGTTTGAGGTTGCTGTGAACTAAGCTGAGGCCACAGCACTTTTGCCAGCCACAGAGCAAGACTCCGTCTCAAAAATTTTTTTTTCTTCTATTGTGGTAAAATATGCATAACATACAATATATCATTTAACCATCTTTAAATGTGCAATCCAGTGGCACTAAGCACACCTCTAAGGTTTAGATGTCACCACTTATCCATTTCTAGAAGTTTTCATTACCCTAAAATGAAACTGCACCCATTAAAAAATAGCTCCCATTACCTCTTCCCTGGTAACCACCGTTCTGCTTTCTGTCTTCATCACACAGTATTTGCCCTTTTTTATCTGGCTTATTTCACTTAGCATAAGATTTTAAAGCTCATCCATGTTGTTCCAGGTGGCAGAATTTCCCTCCTTTTAATGGCTGAATATTCCATTATAATAATTAACCACCCTTAGTTTACCTGTTCACCTCTTGGTGGCCAGGTGGGTTGTGTCTACCTTTTGCCTACCATGAATAATGCTTCTGTGAACACGTTGTGCAGTGTCTGTTTCAGTCCCTGCTTGCAACTCCTTTGGGTGCATACCTAGGAGCGGAATTGCTGGATCATATGGTAATTGTGTGCTTAACTTTATTATTATTGTTATTATTATTTTACAGATAATAATAAAAAAAAAGGCTCAGGGAAGTGAAGAGACTGGCTCTACTCTAGAGTAATCATAATGGGACTCAAACCCAGGCCCATCGCTCTGAAGCCCATGCTGTATCCAGCACAGAGTTGAGAGGTGGAGCTGAGATGTAGTCCAATTGAGTTCACTGTTTTCTATTTCTATTGCCACTGCCCTAATCCAAGCCACGTTCAGGTCTCATGGGATTTCAGGCACAGGCTCTAGTCTCCCTGCTTCCCATGGGCCCCCTCCAGTCAATGGAATCATCCAAAGACACAAATCAGTTGGGTCATTTCCCTGATTAAAGCCCTTCCATGACTTCTCCTTAAACTTAAGGCTACATTCCAGGGTGTGCAGGGGCAGCTCCTGTCTGCTTCAGCTTTACCTAGACCATCCCCTTCCCACAAGAGGCACAAAGATCCGCAGACCATCCCTTGAACCAGTGAAGTCTCTTCTTGCCTTAGGACCTCTGCTCATGCTGTTCCCTTTGCTGAGAGCCCCTTATATACCTTCACTGCCTTACTGGCCCCTTCTCAGCCTCTGGGTGCTGGCAAGGCTTCCCTGGCCACCCTATTTAAAGTAGTTTCCCCCTTCCCACCTTATTCTCTGTAACTCCTACCTGGTCATTCCATAATTCCAGGAGAGACTCTTCTCAGACACGAGTAGGCATCTACCCTTCAGATCTACCTCTCACAAAGGGGGTACGTAAGACTACCTGGGCCACCAGTCACCCTTGGGTGGAGGAAGAATGGGTGAGGGACAGCGCTCGCGGCAACCTGGCTGAGACCCTAGCCCCTCCCTGCCCCCACCAGTCCACTCAGCTGTCTCAGAGGAGGAGATTGCTGAAGTTGGACCTCACCAGGTCCTTCCCCATTTAAATTCTGGGCTCCCTGTTGCCGCTGGGTTAAGCTGAGCATTTGAGGCTGCTCAGGCCTGCCACTCTCCATTCCCAGGCTCAGACCACTTGCCCCTCGCCCATGCCCTTAGACCCAGCAACTATAGAGGGTCTGCAGAGAGCCTCTACCACACAGTAGTTCAGAGAAGCGAGTGTCATTAAAGACCTGACTCGAGTACTCTGCCTGCCTTGGGCCGTCCCCCTCCCCCCACCCCAAATCTGACCACTAATCTTGCTTATGTCTTTGTGAGTCTGCTGCAAGTCTGATAAAATGGGGCCAATACTATGCAAATCAAGGGCAAAATGAGAACACAAGTCTTGCAAAAGGTGCAGGAAGTCATGAAGTCAAGGACCATGGCTTTGGGGGAGCCCGTACGTAAGTGGTTAGGGCATCGAGACTGGTGAGTTCAAAGCCAGCCCAGGCCTGCTAAACAACAACAACAACAACAACAAAATAGCTGGGCATTGTAGCAGGTGCCTGTAGTCTCAGCTACTCAGGAAGTAAAAGAATCGCTTCAGCCCAAGAGTTTGAGGTAACTGTGAACTATGACGCTACAGCACTCTACAGAGGGTGATAAAGTAAGACTCTGTCTCAATAAATAAATAAATAATACTTTAAAAATTAAAAAAATAAATAAAAAAGAAAAGGACCATGTCATCAGACAACCTGCTAATCCCAGTTCGTCCTGGGAGTGGCCAACCATCAGTGAAGAAAAATATGGCAGGGAGAATTCTGAGAAAGAGGCAGGTTCACACCAGATGATTTAATATCCCAGAGAAGGAAGAGGCCCCTGGGAAACCTTGGTACCTGCACTCTGAAATCAAATGCAAAGGATGTGGCTGACTTGACCAAAACTTTTTCCAGATCAGGTGGCGCCTGTGGTTCAAAGGAGTAGGGTGTTGGCCCAATATGCTGGAGGTGGCGGGTTCAAACCCAGCCCCAGCCAAAAAAAAAAACTTTTTCCAGATCAATACTTGATTCCATTTTGATTTGTTCTGAAAACAACTGTAAACACTTTTTTTGACTGAGAGGCTGAGGCAAGAGAATTGCCTGGGCCCAGGAGTTGGAGGTTGCTGTGAGCTGTGACACCATGGCATTCTACTAAGGGTGATAGGGTGAGACTCTGTCTCTACAAACACACACACACACACACACACACACACAACTTTTGTTGACTGTAAGATGAATTTTTTTCATAATTTTTCACTTGATGTTCTTCAAGACAAAGTCCATAATTATTCTTCACCCCACCCCCAAATTTGTTTTTATCCTTTGGACTCCATTTATTCTAAATGGCTATTTCTCAGGCATAAGTTTTTCTTAGAAAATAATGGTCCTCTGTTCTCATTATCTCAAGGATAGAACTTCCTCTGATATCTACTCATATGCTTTTGTTTGCATTTCCACGTTTCTCCATAGTGAACTCCTATTCATCCATCAAAAGCCATGACATATGGCCCACCATTTCTGAAAAGTGACCCTCATTGCCAGAGAATTGATTTTGTAACGTGGCAATTACTGTTGTATCTGATTCCTCTCAGTATTCACAGTGCTTAATACAGAATGTGCAACACAGCAGGTGCTCACGTATTACAAATGAATGAGTGAACAGTGAATGAATGAAGCCTACATGGAGAAAGCAACACAGCTGCAAATCCATACTCTCCCATAGTTCTTTTCGGTAACTGTTACGGTATTTGTAAATCATGTTCTGATTCTGCCTCTGCTGCTGAATTTGAGCTTCATGGGGGCAAAGACAGTATCAGCCTCACCCTGCACAAAGTCTGCCTTACAGTAGGCATAGAACAAATATGTTCTGCCAAATGAAAGAATGGATTTATTTATTCTGAGTTTTGAGATAACAAAACGCATTTCTGGGGATAAAATTTTTTGATACGGCTGTTTGCAATTTATTGGTCACCTTTTCAAACTTTCCTTCTCTGCTCCCCCCGGCAGTCCTGAAATCTGTTCAATACACATTTACTTAGCATTGCACAAGACACTGGGGACTAACAGTGAGAAGGATCCCTGCAATCACAAATCTTAGATTCTGGTAGGTAAATAGACAGCAAAGAAATAAACAAATACATACAATAAAACCGTTGGAAATCGTAATCAGTACTGAGAAGAAAATTCATCTGGCTGATGTGATGGGGGTACCAGGTGTGTGTCGGGGGTCTGGGTTTAAGCCAAGTGGGTTTAAGCCAAAGCCACACATTGGAGGTGATGTTTGAGTTAACTTCTGAATCTTTAGGCAGAACAGCCACGGAAAGTTCTGGAGAAGAGTGTTCAAGACACAGGGAGCAGCTGTGCAAAGGCCCTGAAGTGAGAATTACCTTAGCAAGCTGGTAGATGTGTAGTAGAGTTTAGTGAGCACTTGGGTGGTTGGTGGGTGGGCAGAGGAATATGGCATTTGTCAGAGAGGTCAGCCTTGTAGGCTTGGGAAGATCGATTCGTTGGTCAGAGGTCTCCACTACTCTGCACGGTGCTTTCAGCCACACATAGACTTCCCTGCCCCTTGACTTTGGGCTTCCTCTTGCAACTTGCTTTGATGCATAAGATATAATAAGCAAGTGAGACCCAGACAGAAAACTGACATGCACTTTCATGGAAGGCTTTCTCTCTTGGCCTTCTGCCATCATCACGAAAAGAACTGCTTTGTCAGCCACAGGTCCAAGGAAAACCCCCAGAGCAGGCCCAGACCTGCCCAGGCAACGTCAGCCAACCTAAGAATGTGTGAAAGAAAGAAACTGGTGGTTGAGAGCCCTTGGATTGAGGGGAGAGCTTGTTTTACAGCATCACTGGGGATATAGTTAACTGGTATAAAGCCAGGGTAGGAAGTGGGGATTTTCTTTGAAGGGGAATCAGAAGCCAACCGCATGAATGCTGCCTTTAGTTCAGACATCTCCATAGCACATGTGGTGATCAGGAGGGCAGTTCAGACTCTATTTGTTTTTTAGAGGACACGTGACATGATTTCATTTCCCCATTGTGAAGCAGGTTCGCCATGCACAAGTTGGTTACCAACTCATCTGAGTGTGGTGGGACAGAACACACCCACAGAAATGAGCTGCTTACAGATAGGCAGCGAGGGACAACAGCACCAGGATGCACTGTGAGCCAGTCCCCAAGGGTGAGGAAAGCTGCTGGGGCACATGGAACCTTGTCTGTGTGTGCACCACCTGCATTGCCACTGAGGACCCTGGAAGAGAGCCCACCCTGCGTTTCGTGCCCGGGGGCAACGTGACACACTGGGCTAAAGCGCTGAGGGGTGCCTTGTGTCTACAGGGCAACTGGAACAGAGCCTGGTGCCTTCTCAGCACATTGAACAATCATCCTTGAGAACTACAAGTGAGACAGGAGCTAGAACCGCCTCGCACCCATCCCCGAGAGTTAGCCTGGCTGTGTGACTGCTGAGCTGGAAGGAATGTCAGCGTCTCACTTCCAAACGGTCAGAACACGTCTCTGTCCCTCATTTTCCTTCTGCCAGGGTAAGTGGTAAAGTAAGTCTCTCTTCATCCTGGCTGCTTCTCTCTACATCCTCTACTCCTGCCCTGGTCCAGGCTGCGGTATGTCCCAGCTGGGTGACCGTATCTCAGCTGGCCTCCTCTTCTCACTCGGCTCCCCATGTTAGACAGAACAACAGCCTCCAATGATGTCCACGCCCCTCCACAGAACCTGTAAGCATGTTACTTTATTTAGGAAGAAAACCACTTTACAGAGAGGGTTAGGTTAAGAGTCTAGAGTATTCTGGCTTATCTGTGTGGGCCCAAGGTCACAGAGGTCCTTAATCTTTCCAAAGTCCTCTACGTTAACTCCCCCACAGCAGCTTATCACTACACGCCTTCAGATCCACTGGTTTACCATCTTCCCTTCGAGACTATAAGCACCATGAAGGCAGAGACTATGTCATCACACTTAAGGCTTCCCAAGCAGTTACCAAATGCCAGCTGACACTCACAACATTACATTTAACCTTACAGACAATATCCTTACCTTCATTTTGCAGACAAGGCCCAAAGTGTCAGCCCACAGGACATAGAGGAAGAGGCAGAGCTGGGGCTGAGCTCAGGCAGGCTGCGTTCAGAGCCCAGACTTGGATCCGTTGGACTCTAATGCCTCTATTCGGTCCACTACCACCTGGCACACAGTAGGTGCTCAATAAATACGTTGCAAATGATGTATGTCATCTGGGGGTGCAGTCACAGGGCTGAGGATGTGTTGCCTCTTATAGGAAGACTGATAATGCTGGAAGAACACAGCTGTGTCATTGAAATAAAACACAAATGAAAACCAAAAGATGACAACATCAAGCTATGTGGGGCTATCTGTGGCGCAACTGCCCACCTGTTCCCGGTGTCACCCTGTCCTCATTAAGTGCATAGCTCAAGGATTCTGCCTTGTTAGAGCTGAAACCAAGTCCCTCTTTAATAGTGTTTACAGATGTGGATAGAGCCACCTGGAGAATGAGAGCTTTAAACCTGACAGTGTTTCCCCTCAAGGAAATGAACTTGGTCCTGCAGGAATCATCTTCAAAGGCAGAGGACCTGGTTTAATCATGGCATTAGAAAAAGCTAATTGTGCCCCCAATTCCCACCAATCAGATGGCTGAGCCGTCTTTCTCTTGCGGAATGAGTGGCCTGCCTTACACAGCTGTCCAGGCTGCAGGCTGAAATCAAGATGCTGAAATTCATCCTCTCTGCTCTTTCATCCAGCAGCCACTGGGGCCTGTGGTCCAGAGTCAAGTGTGGGTTGAGCCAAGGGGGCTGTGGCAGGTGAGACCTCGCAAGCAATTAGTCCCCCGGCCCAGACACTTGCTCCTTTTTATGTTTCTAATCTTTTTACCAGAAACACACCAGGCTTTGTCCTGAGCAGTGCTAGCAAGGAACATCATCCTCTCAGGACACTAGAAGTCATGAGTTCTCAACACCAAGGTCCTATTTGAGAACGGCCCCACTCTGTATTAACAAGTTTCATAACCACCAGCAGGCTACTGGGGAAAATGGGCAGCATTAACAGGGCCGTGCACTCACAGGCAGCAAGTGAAGAAAGAATCGTGGCAACAAAACCAAAAAAGGTAAGTTGGACTTCATCAAAGTTAAAAACTTTTGTGGATCAAAGGAACTGTCAAGAGAGTAAAAAGGCAACCCATGAAATGGAACAAAATATTTGCAAATCATATACCTGATAATGGATTGCTATCTAGAATATGTAAAGAATCATTATAATTCAACATCATTTAAAAAGAGATCTGACTTTTTAAATGGGCAAAGGACTTGAATAGACATTTGTCCGCAGAAGATAAGCAAATAGCCAACAAGCACAAGAAAAAATACCCAACACCACTGGTCTTTAGGAAATGCAAATCAGAACCAGAATGAGATGCCATTTTATACCCATTAGGGTGGTGAAGGAAGGGAGAGAGGGAGGGAGGAAGGGGGAGGGAGGAAGAGGGAGATGAAGGGAGGAAACAAGGAGGACGGGGAAAGGAAAGAGAAAGAAAAGAACAAGTATTGGGCAGGATGTGGGAAAATTGGCATCTTTGTGTTTTGCTGGTGAGAATGCAAAATGGCAGCTTCTGAGGAAAAAGTTAGAGCAATTCCCCCAAAACTGATGTACAGAATAACCACATGATCCGGAATTCCTATTCTAGGTATATACCCAAAAGACACAACAGCAAGGAACTTGAGCAGAGCCTTGTACACCAGCATTAATAGCAGCATTATTCACAGAAGCCAGAAGGTGGAAACAACCCAAGCACCCATTGACAGACGGATGGCTAAATCAAATGCAGTGCTTATACACAATGGACTGTGCAGCCATAAAAGGAAGGAAATTTTGACACATGCTAAAACGTGGACGAACCTTGAAGACATTATGGTAAATGAAATAAGCCAGTCCCCCAAAAGACAAATACTATATGATTCCACTTATTTGAGGTACCTACAGCAGGCAAACTGATGTAGCCATAAAGTAGAAGGGTGGTTTCCGGGGCTGGAGGGAGGAGGGGACGGGGAGTCAGTGTTTAATGAGTGCACAGTTTTAGTTCTGGAGATGGATGGTGGTGATGGCGGCCCAGCCGTATGAACGTGTCTCACTGCACTGAAAGGCACAGAACTGTACATTCAAAAATGGTGAAAATGAACAATTGTAGGTTATACCTGTATGTAACTTATCACAATAAAAGAAGAAAGAATTCCCCACCCAGCTAATAAGGCATAGGATCACCCTTGACATCAATCAGTTCCTCTTCAACCCCAGCAGTGACACTGGGTCATGGAATTCTGTGGATTTACATTCTTGATATCTGTGATTGACTGATGACAAAAATGGCCCCAATTACAGGCCTCTCTCTATGCCCTTTTATAGTGTGGCTTTGCTGCTTCTCCCATTGAGAAGTGGAGTCTATCTCTTTCCCCCAACGCCCCGCACTGGGGAAGCTGGGCTGCCTGGTGACTGTTTTCACCAGTGGAGTGTGATGGAAGAGCCCATGCACCAATTTTGAGCCAAGTCCTCAAGACACCTTACTTCTGGCTCAGCACCCATAGCACAGTGGTTACAGCGCCAGCCACATACACCGAGGCTGGTGGGTTCGAACCCGGCCCAGGCCAGATAAACAACAATGACTACTGCAACAAAAAAATAGCCAGGCATTGTGGCGGGTGCCTGTAGTCCCAGCTGCTTGGGAGGCTGAGGCAAGAGAATCACCTAAGGCCGAGAGTTTGAGGTTGCTGTGAGCTGTGACACTACGGCACTCTACCGAGAGCGACGTAGTTAGATTCTGTCCCAAAAAAAAAAAAAAAAAAGACACCTTATTTCTGTTTGCTGTCCTGGCATCCTGTCACTGTCACGAGAACAAGCCAGAGTTACCATGCTGGAGGGCAAGAGACTGGAAAAGAGCCCAGTTATCCCTGCTGAAGTCACTGTAGATCATCCAGACACGGGAAGAGGCCCACCAAGACTAGCAGAGCTGTGTAGGCAACACAGAGTACACGAGTGGCTCTGCCCAGGCCACAAAAACTGCCCAGCTGACCTTTAACTCAAGAGTAGTAGTAAATGGCCACTATGTTGAGCCATCGTGGTTTGTCATGCAGCAATAGTTACCTGAAACGATGTTTTCCGTCCATTCCCTCTTCATCTTTACCACTGCTAATAACCTGCTTTGGACCTTGCTTAATTTGCACATTTTTTTCTTTATTAATTTTCTTTATTAATTCCCGTCTTTTTTTTTTTTTTTTTGAGACAGAGTATCACTCAGTTGTCCTGAGGTTGAGTGCTGTGGCGTCACAGCTCACAGCAACCTCAAATTCTTGGGCTCAAGTGACTCTCTTGCTTCAGTCTCCCAAATAAGTGGAACGATAGGCACTCACCACAATGCCCGGCTATTTTTAGAGATGGTGTCTCGCTCTAGCTCAGGCTGGTCTCGAACTCCTGAGCTCAGGCAGTCCACCTACCTCAGCTTCCCAGAGTGTAATTCCCAAGTCTTGTGTCAACTAAGTTTATTTTTTATACTCTTGAGATAGAAGCATGGAATATTTTTTTTATTTATTAATATTTAGTTAGTTAGTTGTTTTTTTTGTTTGTTTTTTTTTTTTTTTGGCCAGGTCTCACTCTGTCACCCTAGCTAGAGTACAGTGGGGTTATAATAGCTTACTGCAACCTTAAACTCCTGGACTCAAGGGTTCCTCCTGCCTCAGCCTCCCAAGTAACTGAGATCATAGGCATGCACCCCCATGCCCAGCTAATTTTTTTTTTTGAGACTGGACACACTATGTTGTCCAGGCTGGTCTTGAACTCCTGACCTTAAAGCAATCCTCCCGTAGTGTTAGGATTACAGGTGTGAGTCACCACACCCAACTGAATGGAGTAATGATTTTAGCTTGTTAATTATATGTTCCAATTCTCTGTATTTTTTGTCTACTTTGTTAGACAATACCAAGAAAGCTTTTTTAAAGTCTTTCATGACAATTGTGATTTTTGCCAAATTCTTTTTTTATTCCTAACAATTTCTAAGCCATACTTAATGACTTGTTTACTGGCACATAAAGAATTATAAATGTTACATACTCATTTACCCCACTTACTACATGCCAGGCAATACTCTAAGCACTTTATATGCACTGATGTCCTTTGTTTTAAGTTAATTACTTTCCAGCTGAGAAGTAGCAAAGCTGGGATCTGAACCCAAGCAGCCTGGTTCCAGAGCCTTCCTCTTAACAACTACGCAACATTGACTCTTACTGTGCTAGATGCAATTTTTCAATATAACAAGCTTTGTCCATATACTCCTTACTACCTTGAATCTATTTTGCCTAATATTAATGTTGTGACACACGACTCCGTTTTGTTGGCGTTTCCCCGGTGTCTTAGCTGGGTTTCTCAGAAGGCAGAGCTAAGGTAAGAGCTCCCCAGTGGGACGGCAGAGCAGCAGGAGTGAGGCAGAAGGGATGAGGCCAGGAAAGAGGGGAGGCCGCGCGAGGGTGGGTTCCCAAGCCAGTTGCCACCTGGTACGCAGCACACCTGTTCAAGGGCTTCATGGAACTGTCTTCTAGAGGAGGTGTGCACAATCACCTTTAGACAGCGTGGCAGGGAGGAAGGAAAGAGAATGATCTTCCAGCCCCTGCCTCCCATGGGGGAGAGGAACGAACTACCCTGCATTTCCAGATTTCAGCATCTCACACTTCAGTGGCAATAGGGAAGCCCTAGGACCGGAGGTGAGAGGCACGCGGTGTGGGCACAAGACTTCACTGTCAGGCTGTAGCTGTGTGAACATGGACGGTGCTCACAGAGGGAGGTTGCCACAGCAGGGACTGAGGCGACCTGGAGACAGGTGAGGCACTTGAGATGTCTGCCCCGCCTGCATGTCACCCATCTCCACTTCCAACCTCCCCTGTGTTTGATGGTCTTTATTATCTATAAGGGACTTTGCAGATAGATGGGATAGCCTGAGAGGAAGAAAGCAGACCACCGCAGTGGGGAACACCCGAAGCTGAGGGGAGGGACCAGGGGAGCGACCCTGTAAGCTGAAGCAAAGTCCCAATCCTGTACAAATACTTTGGTGTTTGAGAAGCAACTTAGCTGAGTACTAGAAAAATTGAGTACATGGGGAAATGTTGCAATTATGGCAAAAAGATGCTTTTCCTAGGTTCTGAGATTATAAACCTGGACCAAAGTGCCTGGCTGTCTCTCCAAGGACCCTCAGAACAGCTCTGTCAAGTACTCAGTAGAATGAATGAGAGATGTCCCTCCTTTGAGGGTGAAGAGTGAGCCCCTGAGCCAGAGCAGGCCCCTCCCCAAGCCCAGCCTCTCAAAGCTGTTTGCAGAGAGCCTCTTCCCTCCCCCCACTGTGTCACCCTGTCCCTAACAGCCAAACCCTGGCCTGGCCAGTCACCTGATGGTTAGACTTTTTACCCTTAAATGGGGATGAAAGGCATTCTTAGGCAACAAGGGACTGGAGTGTGTGAAAATACCCAGCCAGGGTCCAGCAAATGCAAAGCAACTGAAAGGAACGAAAAACCACTGGTTGAGCTGGAAACCAGAACTGAAGCCAGGCCCATAGTCACAGTCCTCCCTTCATAATTTCTACCATGCCCACTCACCGCTTGTGTTGTTACTGACTTTATATTTTTCTTTAGGTCACGTGAATGGACTCACTATTTCTCCTAACCTAATCCTAAACTATCGTATCTGTGACATCATGCCTTTGATAAACAAGCTGCTTTTCCCAAAGGCGCTTGAAAAAAAGTACAAAATTTATATGAAAGTCAACTGTTCTCTGTGTCCCACCTAGAGCTGTCTGTCATACCGTGGGGTCGTGGAATCATGCCCTGGGCAATGCTCCTTAACTCAAGCCTGACTCCCATTTGGCTTCCAAACTGTGTGGCGATGCCTCTAGGTAGGGTTCTGCAAATCAGGCACACGGCCCTACAGTGACATTGACTTTTGACCTTGAACTAGTCAGATGGCAGCTTTGGGGGCAAGGAGGAGTCATGGGCTCTGTGAGCAGCTGGGTGGGGATCAGCTGGGGGGCTGTGTCACAGGCTATTGGGTCCAGCTTTTTCCTCCAGGGATGAAGGCTTGAGAGAGGCAACTATCTGCTTGTGACCAGCCTGTGCCTTAGAGCCAGCCTGAGCACCTTTCAAAGCTCAGCCAGGTATGAGTCAGAAAGAGATCAATATAGTCCTCTCAGCTGCAGTGCTGAACTCTGTCCCCCCTGCCCCTAGTCAGGTTCCACAACCTCCTGCCAGCACAGACACTGGCCCATCTCTCAGCCTCCAACCCATTCTCCACACTGCTTTGAAAACACAAATCTCTCCCCTTGACATCCTTTCTTTGTTTTTTTTTTTTGTTTTTTTTTTTTTTTTTTTTTTTTTATTTAAATGTGCTTTTATTTTTTTAAAGCAACTTCCATATGTTGTTTATTTTTATTTTTCTTCTTTTTAATATTTTTTATTAAATCATAACTTTATACATTGATGCATTTATGGGGTTCAGTGTACTGCTTTAATATACAATGTGAAATGTTTACATTGAACTAAGTAACACCTTCATCACAATTATACTCATTTCTTTCTTTTTTTTTTTATAGTTTTTGGCTGGGGCCAGGTTTGAACCTGGTATATGGGGCCAGCGCCCTGCTCCTTTGAGACACAGGCAGCACCTTATACTCATTTCTTAATAGATTTGAAATGTAGCATTGCATCATGCACATTAGGTGAGGTCCCCCCAAATACTCTCCCTCCTCCCATATGCCCCCTTCCCTTCCCCTCCTCGTCCCTTCTACTTTCTGGACTATAGACATCTTTTGCCATTCATATGAATGTGTAGGTGATTATGTATTGATTTCATAGTAGTATTGAGTACATTGGATACCTTTTTTTCCATTCTTGAGCTACTTTACGAAGAAGAATATGTTCCAGCTCCATCCAAGTAAACAAAAAAGATCTAGCATGCTTCTATTGGTCATCTGAGGTAAACAGGTGGTAAACAGGTTTGTTTGACCCACACAGGGTTAATTTTTAAAAATGCAATGTATGTGATCTTCATGAATTATTTATACAATAATTATAAAGATTATAAAGATTAAACCAGGATTTCAGCAAATGGCCCCTAGTTTCTCCTCACCATAACCAGCCAGGTATAGGGAGCTACTGTCTGAGCGGGTGTGAGCAGGTCTGAGTGGGTCTGAGTGGGTGTGAGCTGGTCTGAGTGGGTCTAAGCGGGTGTGAGCGGGTTTGGATTGGCTTTTCTTTTCTCCTCTGTCATCTCTCTTGGCTCCAGGTGGCCCGGAGTGCCCTGGGCCCACTGCTGTATGGAGGCACTCACTGAAGAGCTGCAGACCGTCCTTCCTTCTGAGGCTCGTGAGTGGAAGTGCCCTCAGGAGTCTCTGAACTTCTCCCCAGCATAATCCCTGCTAAATTCGAAAATCCAGATAATGAAACTCTTGAAAACTTGGGCTCTCTGGCCAAGGAAGGGGCTCCTGTTGCCATATGGCAGCACTTACAGAAGCTGTGTAGCAGCTTGGGCTGGGGAAACCTGCACTTCAACCTGCCTGAAGGTTCGTGGCTTCCGACTGCTCCTGACAATGAGATGATTCCAGAGTTCAGATCAGAGGACAATGTCTTATATCTTCACCTCGCAACATTGAGAAAATTAAAGATGGATGAAGAGGGTCCTGCGTTTCAGGAATAGGAAAAAATGTGGCATATTTTTTGGTGAAAAGAAACACCCAGCCTGCCTTATTCTTCCACATGGTTTGCCTGGGCCCTGCCTTTGATCTGGGGATAAAATCTAAACTCCTCTGCAGGGCAGAGGAAGTTGTATGATGCAACGCTTAGGAAAAAAGTTAGGCTACTGTCACAAAGTGTCCCCAAACTACAATTATTTCAACAAATTATTAGTTTTTATATCTTTCAGGTAAAGTTTGTTCCAATTTGTGGCTTGCCAGTTTTGGGAATCCAGTTCTTCATACCTTGTTCCCCAACTCATCCTAAGAGTGTGGCAGCCACCTCCAAGGCTGAGATGTTTCCACCATTCCCATCCACATTCCAACCACTGGGATAAGGGGAGTGGAAGGGAGCCTTCTTATTCCTTTAAGGACATAATCCAGAACTTTCACTCATCTTATTGTATGAAATAGTCACTTCACCACACCTTAGCTGCAAGGGAAGCTGACAAATAGATTTAAGCTGGAAACACATTCATGCCCATCTGCAAATTGAGTTACTATATAAGGAGAAGAAAATGAGCAATCTTTGCCATGTGACCACTGGTTCCCCCAGACTCGTCTCTCACCTGTCTGACTCCAGAAGTTTACTCTTGGAAGCACCTACCTACTTGGTTCGCCAACAGTCATAGTCTATCTCACCTCTGTGCCATAGCATATGCTATTCCCTCTATTTGGAAAGACCTTCCTTTACTCCCCGGTAAGCCCTCCTCATCCTTCAAGTTTCAAAGCAAAGGGGGCCTCTTCCATCATGCCTCTGCCCCTTGCTCCAGTGAGCTCAGTATTTCTTCTCCTGAGTCCATTGTACATTGGTGAGAGCCCAGACTTTGGTTTCCGATGGCCTGAACTGGGTTCTGACTCCCACACAGCCATGGGACTTAGGACCAGTTACTTAACTTTTTTGGACCTCACTGCTCTCATCTATAAAATGGAAATAACAGGACTTATAGCATAGAGCTATTAAGACAATTAAATGAGAAAAATAAGTAAAGTTCTTAGCACAATGCTTTAGGCACATAGGAAGCATTCAGTAAATATTAGCTATCATCATAATTATCTACTGAGTAATTATTCTGTGTCCAGCCCGGTGCCAAGGACAAAGAATCTAGCATCAATGAGGATCTCAGTTTGTACTATGGAGGGATGTGTGGTGGATCAGTTTTCATTCCAACTTATCTGTTTTCTTCCACACACTTCCATGAGCAAATGATATATTTCTGCCCTTGGGGCAATTACCTATATACTCGAGTATAAACCGAGTTTTTTCGGCACAAAATTTGTGCCGAGTTCAGGTTTTTCGGCACAAATTTTGTGCCGGAAAAACTCGGCTTATACTCGCGTATATACGGTAAATGGCAGCAGGGGCTGAGGCAGCACTTTTCTGGTTGGGCCTGTCTCACCGTGAGGACAGCAAGCCCAGGCTGGGCCGCTGGCTCTAAGAGGTGGAGAGAGACCTATGGAGTGAAGCCAGCCAGTCCTTCACCAGCCGGTTTGCAGCTGGCCCACCAAAGCCACAGAATGAATTTAACACCCACTGTTATGTGTCACTGAGGCTCAGTGCTGCTGCTGCTTCTTATTGTTATGCAGAGTTTTTGGGGCCACAGAGAGAAGGAATCTTAAACAGGGGAGTGTAACATGCTGTGGCAAATGTCATTGTGGCAGTAATGACAATTACAGGAGCCAGAGCAGGACCAGTCTGTGGCTGCCCTTCCTCTCCTCATTCCCCCGCTTCCCTCCCCCAGGGCTTGGGAAGCACTCCATGAATGAGATGGTTCCGGCTATGATTTGCCTGCTGGAGGTCAAGGGCCAGTGCTAAGGATGTCTCCTTCCAGGGTCTGTCACCCTTCACTGCTATCTGTGTAGTGTCCTCACCCTCAGTCCACACAATAGGCCCCTGAGGGCTATGGTCACCTGGGCCTTGGCTACATGAAGTCTGCTCCTGTCCCTAAATGCCACCTAGCCCAGCCCAGCCCAGCCCAACAGTTGCTACCCTCTTATCTCCAAAGAGCATATCCCTGGAGTGCGGAGACCATCACATCCTATAGCCACAGGGAAGCAGGACCCATGGCTGACCAGTCCTGGAGCAAGAAGCCCCAGTGAGACAGATAGGGGCCTGATGTCCGGGGGGGAAGCAGGGAGGTCCTCTTCTGGACAACGCCACAGGGCGGTGGGAAAAGCGCTGATTTAACACCTCCTGACCTGGGTTCTTCTCCCAGCTCCACCGCAATCAGCCCTTGCTCTTCCTCTCGGGGCTTTGATTTCCTTGACTATACTATGGGATTAATAAAGCCCAGCTTGCCCTCCTGCTGGAGGAATAAAACAGGGTCATGCAGGTTCTCAACAGACATCAGCTCCCTTCCCCACTCTCCCATGGGTGTCAGGCTCCGCCAGGCAACTCCAGACTGAGCCACCAATGCGGAGCTGGCTCACAGACAACCCCAGGTGGGCTTAGACAGAGACAGCCCCGAGCTCTATTCACCAGCTGCCCAGCCTTGGCCCAGACACTTCACTCCACTGAGCCTCTAGCTCCTCGTCCGTGTCATTGGCATGACAGTGGTCCTGCCTTGCAGAGCTGCTGCGGGTGGCCACTGTGACATGGGTGTGCTCACTGACCTGGGCATGGTAAAGGTTTGGCAATTTCTGAATGGGGTCCGCATGACGTGGTTTGAATAGAAAGACATTGTAATGTTTTCTGTGCCTGTTCATCAGCTAGCAACCAGGAGGTATAACTATGTCTTGCAAGGAGTTATCCCAAGGACACACATCCGCTTTGCTACCACTGTCCCTGTGGGCACTGGGGCCACAGTCAAGCACCAGAAAGGAAAAGAGCCATTGCCGTGGTGGGCCTGGAAAGGGCAGGTTAACAAGCCTCCTTCTGTCAGATCCGACCACCCCACAGCTGGACAGCAGGAGCCCAGGCGGCACTGCCTGCTTTCATGTGCTTCTATATTTACCACCCTGGGTCTGTCGGCTGGGTGTGCACTGATCCCTGCACAGCGCCTCCATGGCTCCCAAGGGCACCGTTATCACTGGACATGGACGCCTTATCTCCCTGCCTGGCCCAGGCGGCATTTTGCTTTCAGGTTGAAACTTCCACAAGTCAAATTTCAAATGCTTTCTACATGACAGCTTGTGTCTGCAGCCATCTTCCAGGTCCCCTAGCTTTCCTCTCTGTCCTAGTGCAGGGTGAAAGGGAGCTTGCTGAAACCCTTCTTACTTCTATCAAGTCACTCTCCTTTCCTTCATTCACGCAGTGTTTATTGGGACGTTGAGCCAGGTGTGCTATGGGTATAGGAGTGAATGAGATGCCTAAGAATCCTGCCATTCCTGGAGATTATAGGGAAAAAATAATACCGCCCTCGGTGAAGTGCCACGATGGCACAGGACTCACAGCAACCTCCAGCTCTGGGGCTTCTGTGATTCTCCTGCCTCAGCCTCCAGAGCAGCTGGGACCACAGGCACCCACCACAACACCTGGCTATTTTTTTTTGGTTGTTGCAGTTCAGCCGGGGCTGGGTTTGAACCCACTACCCTCGGTATATGGGGCTGGCGCCCCACTCACTGAGCCACAGGCGCCACCCAAGGGGGAGCACCTTTAAAGGCAGAAAGCTCATGGCTCAGTTGATGCACGGGGGACTCCCAGCGGTCCTGCAGGTGAGGCAAGGTGCAAGCCCCCGTGCAACCAACTGAATTCCCCCAACCCCAAGCTCAGTACTTGCTCACCCATGTCCCCTTGGCTGGGAAATCTTTTGATTAGCATCTGGGAGTAAATTCCTGTCTTGGGAATGGGGTACTTACATTATCCAACCTGTTCTCAGTTGAATGGTGTCCCTAATAAATATATGTTGAAGTCCTAATACCAAGTACTTCAGAATGTGACTTAAAGTTAAGATGACGCCCTTGGGTGGGTATGGTGACTCACACAGGGAATCCCAGCACTTTGGGAGGCCAAGGCAGGAGGATCACTTGGGACCAGAAGTTTCAGACAAGTCGAGGCAACTCAGCAAAACCCTGTCTCCAAAAGGAAGAAATATAATTTTGAAAAATAGGTGTGGTCACTGTCGTGAAGGGGGAAGGGGAGCAAACCAGAGTGGAATTGGTGGGGACTGAGAAAAATACAGCACAAGAGAAGACATGGAAACAAAGTATGGGACAAGGAGGTCTGACTGAGCTGAGGCTACAGCCAGCACCAAAGCACAAAATCAGCTTTTATTTGATAGTATCCGTACAGGGTTGTCCAGGGGGAAGTAGCATAGACAAAATGGGGAGATAGCATAAACAAAAGACATAGTTTTGATCTCTCAGTACAATAGGAAAATGTAAATGACTTTAACAAAGACAAATCATCTTGTTAATGGTTTCTACTCAACTTCATTAACATATGACAAGAAACAAGAAGGGAAAGATCACAAGGATCCCAGCATAGTTAACAAAACAAAGGAAGATCTATGTGACTTAGTGGTTACTACTTAACCTTGTTAGCATATGACAAGGAGAAAGAAGGAATCTCTGCATAGTTAACTAGACAAAGAAAGGGCTAACTGACTTTTGGCACAGGGAGCATGAAGAAAGGAGTATGGCTGTTTTGGGAATGGAGAAGCAGTTGGTGGTTCATTCTCTGAATGTTCCCCAGGCTGTGAGGGCCCTGCCAGTCTCACGGCCCACTCTCCATATCTTCTTTCCTTTGACTTATGAATGGATTGCCTTTAATTGGAGGAATCCTTTGGCTCCAACTCTGCAGAAGACTATGAAGGTATAAAATAAAATAATATTAAAGTTCCTAATATAAATAATGCTATTGTAAGATGTTCAATTTTTTTTCTAAAAGGTTAAAAGACTTTAATTTATTAAAAAATCTTTACCAACTTGAGCAGGACCATAAACATTCAGATGAGCTTTATGCATCACTTAAATTTCTTGATTAAGTTTTGCTATATCAAGGCTTTTATCATTATGGGACCATATTCCTTGTAAATAACTTTTTACTTTGTCCCAATTCCATTGAGATTCATTATAGGGTTTAGGAGTAACACAGATCCATTGGAACTGAGCATGGCAACACAAAGGCAATCAAGTTTTCAAACTTTGAACTTCATCACCTATTAGAGTTACTACTTGTTTCAAAGCATTAACTTTAGTTTCCATTCTTTTATCTATTTCTTCCTGAAGAGATAAGGCTAAAGAGGTATTTTGAGCCAAAGTATTTACAAAATGGGCTGTTTGAATAGATGGAGTGAGAGCCATAGCTGAAGTAACAGTGCTGGCTACTATGGCAATTAATGCTGTGATGCCTGCTATGATCAAACCTATGACTCTTTTCTTATGGGTTATACCATGGTGTAAATACTTATTAAATTCAATTAAAGTATGCATGCCTTTCTCATCATACCCTGGGTGAGTTAAATTTACAGGTAACATGACAGAAGATGGCTGTTAATAGCATAAAATGGATTAATATGGTTAACACAATTAGACAAATTGCAATTCAAACAATTCAAAGAGAATCCATGTTCAATGTTAGTTATAGAAGTATTACTAACTAGTAAAAGCCTGGGAGGTGGAACACAAGCCGTAACATAATGTAGAGTCTGAGAGCCATTTTGCATTACTACATTGGTGGGTTCCAGGACTTGCACTGGCTGAAGGGCTGCTGCAAGGCTCCAGAGACCTTTCTGGATTACTCCTGATTCTGTTGTTAGAATGTTTGGAACCCATTCTCAGGCAGTCACATGGTTATTAATGTTATGAGAGAATGGTGATCTCAAGAACCAATCCCACAATTTCTCTGTGACCTTTTCAATAGGAATACAAGCTGGGGCTTTATAGTAACATTCAAGCCAGGGGGCCTAATCAAGATTACTGGGAGGGGTGTTGCAGGAAGGTATTCCAACCAGCACAGGGGTAGATAATGTTTCTTCATGCTTAGCAATCCCCATTTCACAATTTTTTTGAAATTGAGTGAAATTTGGTGCTGGTTGAAAAGAAAATGATAGACCAAAAGCTATTTTCAATTCTTTGTGGAGAGTTACACATCCAGGTCTGGGGAGTAAGCTGAAACAGAAGGGTACAGAGGCTGCTCTTCCAGTATAATTGAAAATGGCCCTTTGGGGTGTAAGATGGTCACTAGAAGTATCTCCTAGTAAGGTAGAGCTATTAGAGAAGATCTTTATACCAGGGTCACTCTATCAACTGGATGTAGGGATCTGAAAACTAGGCCCAGTATGTATTATCTGTTACAGTACTTACATGAGCAGAGATGATAGCTATCATTCCTAGAAAAAGTTTCTCTGGAGTGACTGGCCCTCCACCTCATTGCATGATGTTGGTGCCCTCATGAGTCAGCTTCTTTAGTTGGCCCCATGTTGGAGGTTTTGCTGTCCAAGATGTTTTGGTTCCACGCAAACCATTTTGAGAGTCAGTTTCAGCTTCTTCATTGGCAGTACAAGAGCTTGTTCTGGGTCCATGTTTGATTAGCCATTCAGGAAGCCAATGAGGGCTATCAGCTCTTTTGGGAAAAACACAAACATGTCCTCTGCCCCATATTAACACAGGATCAGGTTCTTGCCAGGTACCAGTTAAGGGGTCCTTCCATAGGACCTCAGGGTGTTTAGAAAATAGAGCATTCCAAATGCGTTCTGCTGCAGTGTGGCCTGATGTATCAACTTTTTAAAAACTTAAAGTGGGGCAGTGCCTGTGGCTCAAAGGAGTAGGGCGCTGGCCGCAGCTAAAAATTGCAACAACAACAACAAAAAATTTAAAGTGAAAAGAGCATGGGAGAGAAGATTATGTGGAGTACCAGGATATATCGCCCCCTTTTTCAGTTTTAGTAATTAAAGTTTAAGGGTGCGATGAGCACGTTTGACAATGCCTTGACCTTGCAGGGAAGGGGAGCAAATCAGAGTGGAATTGGTGGGGACTGAGAAAAATACAGCATGAGAGAAGACATGGAGAGAAGACATTGGGAGGTCTGACTGAGCTGATGGCTACAGCCAGCACTAAAGCACAAGATCAGCTTTATTTTATAGTACCTGTACAGGGTTGTCCAGGGGGAAGTAGCATAGACAATATGGGGAGATAGCATAAACAAAAGACATAGTTTTGGTCTTTCAGTACAATAGAAAAATGGAAATGACTTTAACAAAGGCAAATCATCTTGTTAATGGTTTCTACTCAACTTCATTAACATATGACAAGAAACAAGAAGAGAAAGATCACGAGAATCCCAGCATAGTTAACAAAACAAAGGAAGATCTATGTGACTTAGTGGTTACTACTTAACCTTGTTAGCATATGACAAGGAGAAAGAAGGGAGAGATCCCAAGGATCTCTGCATAGTTAACTAGACAAAGAAAGGGCTAAGTGACTTCTGGCACAGGGAGCATGAAGAAAGGAGTATGGCTGTTTTGGGAACAGAGGAAAAGCAGTTGGTGGTTCATTCTCTGAGTGTTCCCCAGGCTGTGAGGCCCTGCCAGTCTCACAGCCTGCTCTCCACAGGTCACTAGTATGGGTCCTAATCCAATATAACTAGTGCCCTTTTTTTTTCTTTTTAGTGTCTCAAAAAAAACTTTGGACACAGAGACAGATCTAAACAGAAGACCACGTGAAGACACAGAGGGAGAAGGTGGCCACGTGATGACAGAGGCAGAGAGTGGAGTGATGTATGTAAGGGATGCCAAAGATTGCCAGCAAACACCAGAAGCTGGGAGAGGCAAGGAAGGGTTCTCTGCAAGAGTCTTTGGAAGAGTGTGGCCCTTCAGACAACTTGATTTCACATTGCTGGCCTCCAGAACTGTGAGACAATAATTTTCTAGTGTTTTGAGCCACTTTACTTCATTTTCAATACTTTGCTATGTTCGGTCCTGGGAAACTAATACACAAACTCACAGGCTGATGTGGAAAACCTGATATCACTTACTGATTGGCTGTGAAAAATGCAATGTCCTGTGAACCAAACCACCTAGCATGGGACCAGCAAATTCTCTCCCTGAACACAAGCCCCAGAGGAGGCCAGTTCACAGTCATTCCTGCAAGCACAGGTACTTACCAAGCAACTCCCACACAGGCACTGTGCTAGGTGGTGGGGACATATCTGGAGGCTGGTGGAAGGCCTGGGCCAGAGCTGGCAGGACCAGATCACTGTGGTCCTGGAGACACATTTGTGCATGAGACTGGCCAGAGACAGGGAAAAGGAGTGGACTTACTGCCCCTGAGGGACAGAGCTGAGGAATGTCAGAGGAGGCCTGGGCAGTCCTTCCTGTGCTCCCAGCAGCTGAGTTGATCAATAGCCTGTTCCCCAGTTGGGCATAGCACCATAAAGTTTCTCCTTCAAAAACTGCAGTCCCATTGCCATAGTCAGGTCTCCCTGAGGTTGTCCCAGATGATGTTAGTTGAGGTTTCAGATGTCCCCCAAACTCTTTATTCATATGTACCATGGTGCTACTGTTTTCATCCACGGGGCCCATCCCAGAGCCACCAAGATGCCAAGTAGGTGTCTTGTTTGCAGGGTACAGGATTTTTGCCCCAGGTCCCCTCCACTCCCTCATTAGGTCCCATTCTCACATTGTCATTAAATACCTAGTCCAGATGAAAGCATCAGTGGTCTCTGCTTTCCTTAGGTCATTGGTGGCATTCCAGTTATCTACTGCTGTTGACAAAACACCCCAAACAGTGGCACAAAACAACCTTTTGTGCATCAAGTATTCCAATGAGGCACAGTGTGGGTTGCTTGTTTCTACTCCACAAAGGCTGCAGCCTCCCCTGGAACACTGGGATGGCTGGGGCTGGAATTGTCAAGGGGCTTCCTCACTCAGTTGTCTGGAGCCTGCACCAAGATGACTAAAAGCCTGGGGTCATTGGACTGTCAACTGAAGCACCCTCATGTGGACTCTCCATGTGGCTTGGGCTTCCTTACAACACAAGTGCACTGCCTCAAGTATACTTGGACTTCTTACATGACAGCTCCACTCTTAAAGCCAAGAGTTCAGCAAACGAGGCAGAGCTGTAAACCTTTTATGACCTAATCTTAGAAGTTGTATAATACACAACTTGGTCTTTCTTACAACACAAGTGTACTGCCTCAAGTATACTTGGACTTCTTACATGACAGCGCCATTCTCAAAGCCAAGAGTTCAGCAAACGAGGCATAGCTGTATAACCTTTATGACCTAATCTTAGAAGTTGTATAACATCACCAGTATTGTACCCTATTGGTCAAAGCAGTCTCAAGTCCTACCAGCCCTTCTAGATTCAAGGGGAAGGACTTTTGGAGCAATGGACATGGATATCCACTCATACTCCATAGGAAAAGTGTCTGAGAATTTACAGCCATGTTTTAAAACATCACAGTTAATTACACCCACTAGTAAGAAGCCAGGTTTCCCTGAGATCTAGGTTTAGGGGTACACTTCACTTGACTGCCAATATGCCCTCCTGTCAAGTACAGAACAAGGTCCACATTCCTTGGCATGAAAATCAGTCCTTCCTAGTCTAGTTTCTGCCTGCATTCCAGCCTTCTCCTCAGGCTATCTGAGTTTTTCCCCAAAGTGGCCAAACACAGTCACACAAGGCCACCATCTACTGTCCATACATGGTCCTGGAGACTGACGCCCTCAGAGAGATGCTCTTTTCTAACTCACGAAAGGTGCCATGGAGGAAGATAGATAGCATCCCAGAATTGTTCTTCCAGAAGTTCAGAGCTCCCCCCAGGGAGATGCTGAAAACCCATTTGAGGCTCTGGATTTTTAGCCAAAAGATGCTTTCCCCTTGTTCTCCACTAGCAATTCATCCATCTGTCTTCCTGCCCTGAGCTTTGCTCCACTGAAAGCTGCAGACCCCCCCTGCTGAGGCTGCAAAGCCAGAGGGACTGAGTGGCCCTAAGCACAGGAATCAGCTGCTTGTGATTCTCTAGGATTACTATCCAACTCATTACTACTCACAGAGTATTGTCTGCCCCTCTGAAAGGGCCACCTTTGAGGCTGGCAGTGGGGTACTGATTGTCCTCCCAAGCAAGGCAAAGACCTAAAAGCACCATTCTGTTTAAAGAACCCATGGCCCTTGCCAGGAGGACTGGAGGGATGACCAAAGGATTGCTCTTCTGCTGGCGGGTCCTCTGATCCTCACCAAAACAGAACACCGAGTGATTAGAGGGGACTGCAGTTCCAGGAACAAAGCCCCTTCTTGTTTCAGTTGATAAGATGCAGCCAGTTCTTCCCTTCCTCTCTCCCTCCCTTCAGTCATTTGTTCTTTCAATTGTTCAACAAACATTCAATGAGAGTTCCCCTTACACAAGGCCCTGCTAGGCTTGGCTCTTGAGGCTAGCAGGTGACCGGGTCAACTCTATCCCTAATCCTCCAATCATCTGACCAACCTGAGTTCCCGACCTGGCCCTGCCACTTCCTGGCTGAATCTCCCTGGTTGTGGGCTAAATGGTTCCCCCTGCTACCAAAAGATCCATTCACATCAAATCTCTAGCACTTATGAATAGGACCTTATTTGGAGGAAGGGTCTTTGATATAAGTTAAGGATCCTAAAATGAGATTATGAATTGTCTAGGTGAGCCCTAAATCCAATGACAAGTTTCCTTCTAAGGGACACATAAAGGGAAATTTGGGCCACCCAGAGAAGAAGACCATGTGAAGGTGGAGGCAGAGACTAGGATGTGGCCACCAACTGAGGGACTCCAGGAGCCACCAGAAGCTGGAAGGGGCCAGGAAGGATTGTCCCACAGCCTTAGGAGGAAGGTGGCCCTACTGAAACCTTGATGTCTGACTCCAACCTCCAGAACTAAAAGATAGGCTCCACTGGTGTTGATTCGAGCCACCCAGATTGTGGTCATTTGCTACAGCAGCCACAGGTACCTTCTGCACTGGACGAGCCTCCTCACTTCCCAAGGAGTGGAATGCAGACTGCCCACCTCACTGGGCCATGGTGAGGACAGAGCAACAGGGTGAGGAGGCTGGTTGGGCCAGCTGGCATGTGGCAGGAGCTCAGGGAGTGCCAGCTGTGAAGGAACCCCAGCCTTCTAGGGAATTTCTAAGCGGGGTGGAAGGGGCTGAAATGCAAAGACACAAGCTTGGATTCTAACCCTGTCTGGAGATTTCGAAGGCGCTGCTTGTGCCACTGCCACCCTTTAACTTCCAGTGTTCCTCGGGATATTGTTGGAAGGTCTTTGGGCAGGGATGAATTCTATGGGGATCAGACAAACCGAATCGTGGGGCAGGTGAGGTGAAGAGCATAGTTAGGCACTTAGGCATGTGCCCGTGAGTAGCACAGTAGGCCTGAGTAAACCAAATCCCAGTGTCCAATTGTGGACTTTTTAAAAAATTATGGTCACCTGCAGTAACTCCTAATGCATAGGGATTTTTTTTTGTAAAAAAAAAATAATTACAGATTTCAAATGGAGACTTTACAACCTTTGTATTAACCTGAATGGAAATGGAACACATTATTCTTAGTAAAGCATCACAAGAATGGAGAAGCATGAAGCATCCTACATACTCAATTTTAATATGAGGACAGTTAATGACAATTAATGACACAATGGGGTGGGGGAAGGGGAGAGCAGAGAGAGAAAGAAGGAGGGAGGTGTGGGGTCTTGGTGGGTGCCACACCTTTTGGGGGCAAGGCACGATTGTAAGAGGGACTTTATCTAACAAATGCAATCAGTGTAACCTGGTTTCTTGTACCCTCAATGAATCCCCAGCAATAAAAAAGGAAGAAAAATAATAATAACAATTACAGATTCATAGGATGTTGCAAAAATAGTACATAGGATTCTTCATACCCTTCATCCAACTTCCTACAATGACATCCTATAAAGTTATAGTCCAACATTGAAAAGAAATTGACATGCGTTTGGTACTGTGAATTGGATTACTGACTTCATTCTGTCCCCTCTAGTTTTTACATGCATTCCACTGTGTGGGGGGCGGGGAGGGGGGTCTGTGCCATTTTCTCCCATGCATAGATTTGTGTAGTCACTACCAAAATCAAGACACAGACCCACTCCATCCCCACATGGGAACTTACTTATGCTGTCCCTCTGTGGTCACAATCTTGCCCTGGCAACCCCTAGTCAGTTCTCCATCTCGGTGGTTTTGTCATTTCCAGACTGTACGTGGTACACAACTTTTTGAGACTGGCTTTTTTTCTCTCAGCATCGTTGCCTGGAGCTCTACCCAAGTTGGTACACAGATGGATGGATGGATCCTTGTTATTACTGAGCAGTATTTTTTTTTTTTTTTTTTTGTGACAGTCTCATTATGTCGCCCTGGGAAGAGTGCTGTGGCATCACAGTTCACAGCAACCTCAAACTCTTGGGATTAAGCAATTCTCCTGCCTCAGCCTTCCAAGTAGCTGGGATTACAGGCACCTGCCACAATGCCTGGCTATTTTGTTGTTGTTGTTGTAGTTATCATTGTTGCTTTATCTGGCCTGGGCTGGCTTCGAACCCACCAGTCTTGGTGTATGTGGCTGGTGCCGTAACCACTGTGCTACGGGCACTGAACCTATTACTGAGTAGTATTCCTCTATGTAGATGTCCCAGAGTTTGTTTAGCCATTCACTTGGTTTCTTTCTAGGTGGGTTTTTGTTTTGGGGTTTGTTTGCTATCAAAGCTGCTATGAACACACATGTGCAGGCCTTTGTGTTGACATCAATTTTCATTAATCTAGGATAAACACCCAAGTGAATGTTTAATTTTCAGCTTCTCTGTTATCTGGCACACCTCTGCTAAGAAGCTACTCCATGCAAAGACTTCAGAATGATTTTGTGTTTTAAGGAACCATGTTTTAAGGAATCATTTTTCTAAAGGGAAATCTTTGTCTCAGAAATAATTAGTCTTGTAAATGGGACTTCTTTTATATAGCATTTGCCTAGGAGAGACTATTTATGTGACAATTTTAGCCAAGGGATAATCTAGGTAGTCTCACAACCCACTGGAAAAGAGATGGGCATTGTTCCACCATGCCACATAAAATTGCATTGAAAGCAGTAGTTGATGTTTTGTTTTGTTTTGTTTTAGAGACAGAGTCTCACTTTGTCACCTTGGTAGAGTGCCGTGGCATCACAGCTCACAGCAACCTCCAGCTCTTGGGCTTACGTGATTCTCTTGCCTCAGCCTCCCAAGTAGCTGGGACTACAGGCGCCCTCCACAACACCTGGCTATTTGTTTTGTTGCAGTTTGGCTGGGCTGGGTTCGAACCTGCCATGCTCAGTATATGGGGCTGGCGCCCTACTCACTGAGCCACAGGCGCTGCCCTGATATTTTGTTTTTAATTCTACCACTTCTGAACTATAATGGGAGACTACCTGTGGGCTTTCAGTGGGACACCTGAAGAGGGTATGGAAGAGAGGACCAAACAGCATGGTGGCTCTCTTTTAGAAGGATGATGACCGTGACAACAGTCCAGGCTTTGGATTCCTAGACTTCACACTTCTAAAGGTATAAAGAAATTTTACAATTGAAAATGGTAGTTTTCACTGGACACATGTCTGTAATCCCAGCACTTTGGGAGGCCAATGCAGGAGGATCACTTGAGGCCAAGAGTCCAGGACCAGCCTGGGCAACATAGTGAGACCCTGACTCTATAAAAATAAATAAATAAAAAATAATAGCCAGGAGTGGCGGGACATGCTTGTAGTCCCAGCCACTGAGGAGGCTGAGGCAGGAGGATTGCATGAGACCAGGAGATCAAGGCCTGCACTGAGCTATGATCATGTTACTACAGTCCAGTCTGGGCAATAGAGTGAGACTCTGTCTCTGAAGAAAAGGAACGAAGAAAAGAAAATGGAAGTTTTTATGGTAAACTGCTTAAATAAGAGGATTTTTAGGCATGACCATAAAATACAAGAGAAGAAAATATATTTAATATGAATAAAGTATTTTTAAAAACATTAATGATAATTTACTTTCATACACATAATTTCTATGTCAGGTTACAGACTCAGCGGGCATCTGTATTAATGATAAGATGCTAAGAGATTTGGCTTTCACAATTAAGTGAATTTTTGTTGCTTTTTCTTTTACTTTTTTTTTTTGTAGAGACAGAGTCTCATTTTATCGCCTTCAGTAAAGTGCTGTAGCGTCACATCTCACAGCAACCTCCAGTTCCTGGGCTTAGGCAATTCTCTTGCCTCAGCCTCCCAACTAGCTGAGACTAGAGGTATCTGCATAACTCCTGGCTAGTTTTTAGAGACAAGGTCTTACTCTTGCTTTACTTCTGAGTTCAAGCAATCTACAGCCTCAGCCTTCCAGAGTGCTAGGATTACAGGTGTGAGCCACCATACCGTACTGAGTATTTCTAAACAATGATGATGCTCTAACTTGTAGAACACCAGTGCCTGGCTCCCATGGCTGCCTGAAGGGGGCATATGAGCCACACAGCCAGAGGTGTCTGTGTGAAGACAGAGGCTGCCTAAGCACCTGCTGCCGTCTTCCCTCCTGATGCCCTGGGCCTCCGTTTGGGCTGTCCCTGCTTCTCCCGAGCACCTGGCACATAAGCCCCTGTAGCCTCCACAGCCCTTGTCCAAACCAGGCAGGAGGACACTCAGCAGCTGATTCCTGCCCTCAACATCCAGTGGCAGCCCCTCTCTGGCTGTGCCCAGGACCCTGCCCAGTTCTGGGCATGCCACTGAGACTCATGGCACTCCTGAGGCCAGTGGGACACCACGGGGCTTTTGTCAGGCCCCACCTACCCACTCAGCTGGGCCTCCCCAAAGTCAGCTCCCAGCCTGGGGGCTCAGTTGCCCCAGTTTCTACCAGACTATCCCAAGGCCACAGATGTCTGTGGCCTCCTGAGTGCTGAGCGGGGCATGTGCGTATGTTGGGCACAACACATGTGCAAGGAAGCTCTGTCCTAGAGAACCATGTGGGGGCTCCTCAGTAACAAGTTGTCCCCGTCCCACTGAGACCCCCTGCACACCCTTCCCCAGTTCCACCTCCCTTCACCCCTACAGAGGTAGCTACTGATATGGGTGTTTATTTCTTTCTATTTTTACCATAATACATGTGTATGTGTTCATAAAAATACAGAGCTGTTTTACATGTTTAAAACTTTATGCAAGGAATGCTTACGAAGTATTTCCAAATTTGAAGGAAATTCTGACCCACCCAAGATTCTTCATGGGTGAATCTTGAAGACATCATGCTACGTGAAATACGCAGGTCACAAAAGGACACATGCTGTATGATTCCACTAAGGCAGTTTGAGTCGCCAAATTCATAGACAGAGAAAGTAGAATGGTGGCTGCCATGGGTTGGGGGGATGCGGAAATGGGGAGTTAGTTTTACACAAAGAAAAGAATTAAGGACATAAATAGGAGTGATGTCTGCACAGCAATGTCCCTGCCTAAATACCACTGAACCCTGCCCTTAAAAAGGGCTCTGCATGAAATGGTAACATTTTATGCTGTGCGTATTTTACCATAATATTTTTTAAACTTTATGCAAATAGCAGGGAACTCTAAGAATCCTTCTGTAATCTGGTTTTTTAACATTGTGAGATTACCCATGCTGACACACCTAGGTTCCTCCTTTCCCCATCTGCATCATAGTCCATCGAAGAAATATTCCCCAATTTATTTATCCTGAAGATGTACAAGTAAGTTGTTTCCAATATTTGCTGTTCGAGAAAATGTTTTAATGCCTCTTCTTGTGTCTATATAAAGTATCTGGCCATTGTTCATACTACTTTTTCATATCACATGGCTAGATACTTTGGGGACAGCCTTCATATATATGAACTTACAAACTTGTTCAAGAGAGGCTTTAAGGTAGCAATTCTCAAAGTGTGGCCAGAGCAGCTCTGAGGATCCCTATTACCCTTTCAGGAAGTCTGTGAGAGCCTCACTTTCCTAACTACATATGCATGAAGTCAGATTCTTTTTGTACATTTCAGCCAAAACAACCTGTTGCCATAGATGAGTGCAGAAGCAAATACGAGAACACCCCCCCCCCCCAGCTGCTTCTGCTGAACAGGATATTAAAAAGATTTCCAAAAGTGTCAAACAATGCCTTCTTCTCATTATTTTTTTGGTTTTGAAAAACATAGTTATTTTTCCTTATAAAGATGTTGTGTTATATTGTAACAGGTTTATTACTGTCGTTAATAAATAAATATTTTTAAAATTTCTCAATTTTGGTTTCTGATAGGGTAAATGTTAATATCTTTGGCGTTCTCACTAATTTTTTTAAATTTCAGCTTGTGTGAGGGTACAAATGTTTAGGTTACATTGCTTTCTTTTCTAAGGTAAAGTTCAAGTTGTAGTCGAGGTCTTCACCCAGGGAACGTGCTGAACACCCTCCCACTGTGCACAGTAGGTGAGATCTAGCCAATTGCTCTCTCTTCACTCCTCTCCCCTTCCCACCCCTCTCCCCTTCACTGGACTATATTTGTGTTTTTTTCTTTTCCATATATTGGTTTCATATTAGCATTGGATACTTTTTTCCCCATTCTTGAGATACTTTGCTAAAAGAATGTGTTTTGGAGGCAGCGCCTGTGGCTCAGCGGGTAGGGCACCGGCCCCATATGCCGAGGGTGGTGGGTTCAAACTCAGCCCCGGCCAAACTGCAACAACAACAAAAAAATAGCCGGGTGTTGTGGCGGGCGCCTGTAGTCCCAGCTACTCGAGAGGCTGAGGCAAGAGAATCGCCTAAGCTCAGGAGTTGGAGGTTGCTGTGAGCTGCGTGACACCATGGCACTCTACCAAGGGCGATAAAGTGAGACTCTGTCTCTACAAAAAAAAAAAAAAAAAAAAAAGAATGTGTTTCAAATCCATCCAGGTAAACACAAAAGATGTAAAGTCTCCTTATTCCGCCATGGTATACACATATCACAGCAAACCTCTATGGAAAGAAGTATAGAGAATTCTCAAAGAACTAAAAGTCAACCTTCCATTTGATCCTGCAATCCCCTTATTAGGTATCTACCCAGAAGAAAAAAGAAAACATTTTATCACAAGGACATTTGCACCAGAAGGTTTATTATCGCTCAATACACAAGTGCCACGACACGGAAGTGACCCAAGTGGCTCACAACCCATGGATGGATTAACAAACTGTGATATATGTATCCTCACTAATTCTTAAGAGAATAAAGGCATTCTGAGACCAAAAAGTTTGCATGACCTTGCTCTTGGGTCCTTACCTCAGTGTGGTATGACCACAGGATGGAGCACCCACAAACACAGCTTTGCTAGATATTGTTCAGTTGGTCTTCTGAGTGATCATCCTATATAAGGATAAGTTTTTGCAGATTTTTTTTTTTTTTGCTTGTTTTTGTTAATTAGCAGCTAACACTTAAAAAAATCAAGAGAGTTACAAAAAAAAAAAAAAAAAAAAAAAAAAATCCAAGTACCCGGCTTTTCTAGAAAAAATCTGAAAATGTGGTCTTGTGGGTCTATTGTCCCTGTCTGGCCTGAGAACATTTGTGCTGTGACCTCTGCCTCGGGCAGGGAGGCAAGTTCTAAGGAGGGAGTGGCTTGTGCTTCTAAAGGACAGTGACTGAGGCATGGGTGCTGATTGCAGTAGGGACGGTCTGGCTGTACTGGGGCCAGGCAGAAGCTGCTGGAATAAGCCACGCAGGAATGAGGGAGGCCTGAGATCAGCGGCCGCAGAACACAGAAGTGGGGCCCTGGGAGATTCACCAGTCAGAAGAGATGAAGAGAAAGGAGACACAGGAGGCTGAATTTCTGGCCGGGTTAGGAGGAGGTGGTAATCGGGTTGCAGCCAAAACCTTCCCGTCAGGGAACGCAGACAGTAGAACTCACCCTGATAGACTTCCCTGTCCAGCTTCTTTATTGTTGCTCGCTGGCTGTATTCGAGCAGGCAACCTTCACTTGCCTTCTGCTTATATGGGAGCTGGTCTTCAGTCAGAGCTCCCTGGTGGAGCGAAGGAACAGGCAAAAGCCCAGACTTGGGGGGAAATATTTATACCATTCACAGTGAATCCAAACACTGGTGGTGATGGGTGTGGTCCTAGCTATAGTCCCAGCTATTCAGGAGGCTGAGGCAAGAGGATCACTTGAGGTCAGGAGTGTGAGGTCAGCCTGGGTAAAACCTCATCTTTATTTAAAAAAAAAAAAAAAAAAGCCCATAGGAGCTGAACTGGGGCCTAGGGCCTTGGCAAGAAGAGCTCTGGACAGAAACACTTATGCTTTTGACCCTACTGATGTGTATGGTTCTCCGGAAGTCTTGGAGAATACAGCTGTCCTGCCAGTTCTATACCTTCCTCAATAGAGCACACAGGGGCTATAGTAATGAAGACTCTTTGAGTGGCAAGTGACAGAAACCCAATGTAAAAGAAGTTAATTTTTGGCTAACCTGAATAGGAAAACCAGGTATGTGATGGTTTCAGGCAAGGCTGGATCCAGGGGCTCACAGTGTACAAATAGCATGCTCTGTCCCCCTGTCTCTCAGCTCAGCTCTCCTCTCAGACAGGCTTCCCCAAATGACTCCCCAGTAGCTTCAGGGTCCCTTCCTGCCAGCATGGTGTCCCCAGAAAATGAGAATGATTTTTTCCACAGAATTCTAGCAAACATTCCAAACATCCTAGAAATTATGCTTGGTGGATTGGATCATGTAAGCCAGATGCTCTGACCCTACCTGTCCAGTCCACATCTCCAATTCTGACATTGGAGCTTGAATCAGGGAGGAACGTTCCTTAAAGGAAGACTAAAGCGGATCCTAGGTGAAGGGGAAGGGATTCTGGGCAGACAGACACAGCAGATACCACTGCAGGGCCTCGGCGCCTCAACCCGGAGGCTGTGGGGAGAGGGAGACGGACATCCCGCCCCTGCCCAAGAAAAGGAAGCAAGTGTCCTTCTCCAGGCTGTCCCCTACCACAACTAAATGTCTTCATCTCTGCTTAGCTAGATCCACATCTTCATCTCAAAAGAAAGGAGGGAAACACTTCGGAATAGTCAGGAAGGCCCACCTTAAATCCTGCCCCCCGCCCCACCTGCAGAGGCACAGGAGAGAAAGCAGTGCTGCACGTGTTATGGTGCATAAGAAAATACATCAGCCTTGGGAGTGGCAGCTTTCACATCAGAAGAAACTGGAAGCATTTGTCGTTGGAGGATTGATCAAATTCTGGGTCCTCAGCTCATCAACACAATCAGGGACTCGGGAGCACCTCTGCTATTCCCTTTCCAGATTTTTGGTTCATAAAATGGTTAATAATTTGGGTTCAGTTGCTGCGCTGATCTGCCACATTCCTGTGGGCTGGGGATTATACCACTACGTTTGTTCCTGAGAGACGGCAAACCCTATACTTGCTGCATAGAAGTGTTTGAAGTCAGCATGACGCCAAGTAACATGAGCAGTGAGACTGAAAGATGGATGTAAATATGATGAAGGAAGCTCACCTTCCTGCTTAAATCCGTTTTCCAGAAGAAACATGTTTGCAATCTCTTTTCTGATCTGCTGTGTCTTCTAGGGTGAGTCAGCGCTCCAGGCAGGAAGAAGCTGACGGTTCTTTCAAAAATGCTTTTCTATGGGGGAAAGATTAATGTTTGAGGCTCCAAACCTTAGAATGGCTTCTTTGACTCCAATTTTCTGTTTTCCCTCCTCTGTCTCTTTTTTTTTAAGAATATAAAAGTATAAAGTTTATTTTATCTACTTAGAAGGAGAGAGGGAAAGAGAAAGAAAGGATTGCAGGGAGATGATGGCACCCCAAAGAAAGAAAGGAAGAATGCCTGCCTTCCCTCATGCTTCACACAGTGAACTCTGACTACCCCCCAAACCTGCAAACAATCTAAATGTCCAGCCACGAAGAGGAAAGATCAAAGCAACATGCTCCACTCGGCAGGCTCATTCACCTAATGTCTATAATCTCTGTAGAGTGGGTTTTCAGGTGATCTTTTTCCTTCTTTAGAATTTTTCAGTGTTTTCAAATTTTCTAAAATGAGCATGTATCATTTTTATCATCAGAAAAAAACTAACGTTCATTCAATGAGGAGGAAATCAACAGAAGGAGCCACCGCCCTGAAAGTGCCGTGTAACTGCATGTTGCAGTTTTCTAGTGCTATGTAACAAATCGCCCAGAGCTCGGCAGCATCAAAAAAGAACGCTCATTCATCACCCTTCTTTCTCTTCACCCTGGGGACTGACTGGGCTCAGCTGGGTGCTTCTTTCCCAGAGTCTCTCATATAAGTTGCATCCTGATAGTGGCTGGCACTGGAGTCCTTGAGGAGACTTCCTCATTCATGTGCCTGGCATTTGATGCTGGCTGCTGACCAGGACCTCATCGGGGCTAGAAGACCAGCAACTGGCCTTCCTGTGTGGCCTGGACTTCCTCACAGCATGGTGGCTAGGTTCCAAGAGTGAGTGTCCCAAGAGGAAGCCAGGTGGATGTCATATTGCCTTATCCCCTGGTCTCAGACATCACAAAGTGTCACCTCCACCACTGTTTATTATTGGAAGCAAGTCACTAAAGTCAACCCATATTCAAAAGGAGAGTATGTAGACTCCATTTTTGAATGCGAAAATGTCAAGAAATTTGCAAACATCATTTAAAAAGACTATGTAGTATTTCCCTGAACCAAGGTTCCCAAGAACCCCAGTAGCACTCTGACACTACCCAGACACCCTACCAACTGCCCTTCAGTCCCTGGTTTGTCTGTTTTCTGCCTGAACTCCACCTTGGACCTTCTGCTCTCAGCAGAAGACCTTGCCTTCTCATGAAAGGGAAGCCACGTCGGCAGATGTCTCCCTCTAATTGCCCTTAGAGCTGAACTTGAACCTCCTTCCTGTGGTGACCCCTCCATTAAGGCTGGAGACCCCCCACACGACCCTCCACCTGTCATTTGCATCCTACCTCTCCCTTACCCTCACATTCTTGGGATGTGCTAGGTTTCTTCACCTTAAATCACCCCATCCCTCAACCTGGGACAGGGAAAACACTCAGAAGCAGTTAAGTCAGCCAAAGGCAAATCAGGGTAGCAGGAAACGGGAAGGCCAAAGGAAAGGTCATTTTGGAAACAGAATGGTCATCTTCCTGGAGGTAAGGATATCAGGGATGAGGGTTCCAGCTTCTGCGTTCTACACCCTTCCCTGGGACCTTTCTTACTAGATTTAAGGGCTAACTCCCTCTGGCCTCTTAAATCCTAGAGCACCAAATGGCCATTATCTTGCCATGAAGGGGCTGAAAAGATGAAGCTGCTTCTAGAGATGGGCAGAAATGGGAGGAGGAGGGGAGGGGAGGAGTCTTGAGGCCCTGAGTCCATGAGGTGAGACCTGACCCTAGAACTTTCCAGGCTCTCACTACTCATCTTTTAACCTGGGAGCCCCAGAGGTCCCCAGAAAATCTCTCCCACTGAAAAAAATTGTGTTGCAGCGAAATATACATAACATAAAATTTACTCCTCTCCCCAAGAACTGAATACAGGGAATACTTTAAATGAATATTGGAGTATCAAAAAGGCAAAATAAAAGTGAACAGCGACTGAGGTGACAAGGAGATGGTGACAGCAGGCAGCAGCCGCTGCTCCCACTGCCGGCTGGTCAAAGGGAAGAGGTTAGGGTCATGAGAACACGGAGTCCTGGGTGGGGGGCACTGCCTGGCTGGTGCTGGTGCTTGAGGAAGATCAGAGAGAGGCAGGTCCTGGGACTATGAGAACACACTGGAAATCGTCACCAACTGCAGCTGGAAAATGGAGCATTTAACCATTTCCAAGTACACAGTTTTTTAGTATTGAGTACCTCACGTTGTTGTGTGGCCACAACCACCACCCATCGACAGAATTCTTTTCCTATCTTTATTTTTTTGAGAAAGGGTCTTGCTCTATCTCCCAGGCTGGAATGCAGTGGTGTCATCACAGCTCACAGCAACCTTAAACTCCTGGGCTCAAGCAATCCTCCTGCCTCAGCCTCCCAGTAGCTGGCTGGGAGTGCAGGTGCCCACTACCACCACCACCATCAGCTAATTTTTTTTTTTTTTTTAAAGAGAGAATGCCTTGATATGTTGCTCAGGCTGCTCTCAAACTCCTGGCCTTGTGCAATCCTCCCACCTCTGCCTCCTAGAGTGCTAGGATTACAGGAGTGAGCCACCACACCTGGTCAACATAAATGGTTTCATTCTTGAAATGTGGTTCTGCGGGGTCCTTTGTTCACATTGCAGGGGGTCCTGGAGGGTTTACCATGCTGCGCAGACGGATCTCAGTCTTTCTCACTCTGCCTTGTACCCCTGCTATAAGGATGCCTCCAAAAGTGTTAAGGGATCCCAATTAATGTCCCCAATTAATGGACATTTAAGCTGTGTCCAACTTTCTGCTCTTCTGGCACATATGCAGATATTGCTTTGGATAGATGCCTACAACTGGGATTGATGAAAAAATGCACACAGGATATCTCAGACAGTTCTCGCCAAATCGTCCTTCTCAGAAGCCGTATCAGTCTATCCTTACCTACAGGAAAAGGAAGATGACAGGTTTCATTGTCCAGTTGAAGAATTGCTGTTGTGGCTTACAAAATTTTTTTACCCCAGATTTATTATTCACTCTGATGAATTTTCACCCATGCACTAGCAAAGCCACCGAAGTGGGACAGGAGTCTAGGAGGGAGGATGTAGGGTGTCTGGCCCTCGTGTCTCACATCTTCAGGATCACTGTTCATGGTCATACAACAAAGTAAAAATGTCTTCTGAAAACGCAGAATACACCAAGTGCAGTGTATTCCCAACATTTGGGAGGTCAAGGGGAGAAGACCACTTGAGGCCAGGAATTTGAGACCAGCCTGGGCAACATATCAAGACCCTGTCTCTATTAAAAAAAAAAAAAAAAAAGTAATGGTCCAACCGAGAATAAAATCAAAGACTTCCCTGAAGATGACAGATGAATGACCAACAAACACATGAAAAAATGCTCATTATCCCTCATCATCAGAGAAATGCAAATCAAAACTACTCTGAGATATCACCTAACCCCAGTGAGATCAGCCCACACCACAAAACCTCAAAACTGCAGATGTTGGCAAGGGTATGGAGAGCAAGGAACACTTTTACACCAATAATAGGATTGCAAATGGATACAACCTTTATGGAAAGAAGTATGGAGACTTCTCAAAGAACTAAAAGTTGACCTTCCATTTGATCCCACTATCCCATTACTAGGTATCTACTCAGAAGAACAAAAATCGTTTTACCACAAAGACATTTGCACCAGAATGTTTACTGTAGCTCAGTTCACAATTGCCAAGTGGTGGAAGCAACCCAAATGTCCACAACCCACGAATGGGTTAACAAACTGTGGCATATGTATACCATGGAATATTATTCAGCCACAAGAAAAGAGGGAGATTTTATATCTTTTATGTTTACCTGAATGGAGTTGAAACACCTTCTTCTTAGTAAAGTATCTCAAGAATGTAAAAAAAAATCCAGTGTACTCAGTACTAATATGAAACCAATATATAAACAATTACACACCCATATGAATGATAAAAACAAATATAGTCTAGCAAGGGGGAGGAGTGAAGAAGGGGGGAGGGGAGAGAATGATAGGCAGGAGGTGGGAAGGTGATCGGTAGGATCTCACCTAACGTGCACAACGCGAGAGTGCTCAGCACGCCCCCTTGGTGAAGGGCTGTACTACAACTTGAACTTTACCTTGGAAATGAGAACAATGTAACTTAAAAATTGTACCCTCATATTAATTTGAAAAATATTAATAATTAATTAATTAAAAATACATTAATAAAAATTTAGCTGGATGTGGTGTAGCCTATAGTCTCAGCTATCTAGGATGCTGAGGTAGGAGGATCACTTGAGTCCAGGAGTTGGAGGTTACGAGTTATGACCTAGCTACTGCACTCCTGCCTGAATACAGAGTGAGACCCTGTCTCTACTAAAAATAGAAAAATTAGTGGAGGATTATGGCAGGCACCTGTAGTCCCTACTACTCAGGAGGCTGAGGTAGGTAGCGAGCAAGGCTGAAGCCATGGAACTCTAACCTAGGGTAATAGAGTGAGACTGTCTCAAAAAAAAAAAAGATTGTATAGCCTCTTGCTCTCTGGAAATTCACCACCCCACAAGTTTCAAGATCTGGATAATAAGGAATTCTTGTTCCAATTTACTCACACCTTTGGCAATGCCAAATATTTATCATTCTGTTTTATCACTGCCACTCTGGAGGGCAAGACATGGCGTCTCATCATTTCAGCTTCCTACTACAGATTTTGAGTTGAGGTGAAGCGTGTTTTCATTCACTGCCACACTTCCAGGCTCCCAACGCCTGCCTGGGTAGCTTGGGGCTTCTGGGTCAAGAGGCGATCCTGCCCTAAACAGAGAGACCTAGCCTCTGGTCTTTACCCCAAACTCCTGGCAACCCCCTGCCTACCACGCTAACCCACTGGGAGTTCCCAGAGGTCATGACAGGCTCTCCAGAAGTTTCCAGAACTTGGCCGGAGGACAGAGAATCTGCTCACGTGAAGCATGGTGATCAGAGTGTGTTCTGGGAGCAGAGTGCAGCAGCAGATGGGGGAGAGTTTAAGAGGCAGAAGGTTTCTTGTTGAGGTGATGAAAATATTGATAGTGGTGATGGTTGCACAACTCTGTGAACCTACTAAAAACCACTGAATTGTACCCTTTAAATGGGTGAATTGTATGGCATGTGAATTATATCTCAAAAAAGCTGTTTTAAAAAAGGAAACGTCAAACCTAAGACTTGCAATATACTTTTCTTTTTTTTTGAGATAGTTTCACTATGTCACCCTTGGTAGAGTGCTGTGGCATCACAGTTCACAGCAACCTCCAACTCTTGGGCTTAAGCGATTCTCTTGCCTCAGCCTCCCAAGCAGCTGGGAGTATAGGCACCTGCCACAATGCCCAGCTATTTTTTGTTATTTTTGCAGTTGTCATTGTTGGTTAGCTGGCCAGGGCCGGGCTTGAACCTGCCATCCTCGGTGCGTGTGGCAGTGCCCTAATCACGGCGCTACAGACCCCGAGCCAAATATCCCTTTCTGATTATAACCCCACCCTCTCTGCCATACCATGCTGCATCTCCAGAGTATTTGCACAGATCATAAGATGCCTTCCCATGAACCACTGATTGGAGGGCAGAGATTCATAATCACCATTTTTCCATGTTAGCACACAGCCTGATTGAGTAATCTGGGTTGGCAGAAAGGGTGTAGATATAAAGATAGTAACCCAATATTATTCAAATAGCAGGAAAGAAGTAAATTGAAATACTCTTTGAATTATGGAACTGGTCAAATGTATCACGGAGTACCACATGATCATTTAGAAATGAGGACTGAAGCAGTGGCTCCAGCCTATAATCCTAGAGCTTTGGAAGGCTGAGACTGGAGGATCACTTGAAGATAAGAATTCAAGATCAGCCTGGGCAGCCTGAGACCCTCTACAGAAAAATTTAAAAATTATCCAGGGAGGCTTAGAGCCCATACGTAGCACAGTGCTTACGGTGCCGGCCACATACACCAAGGCTGGCGGGTTCAAACCCAGCTCAGGCCAGCTAAACAACACTGACAACTGCAACAAACAATAGCCGGGTGTTGTGGAGAGCACCTGTAGTCCCAGTTACTGGGAGGCAGAGGCAAGAGAATCGCTTAAGCCCAAGAGTTGGAGGTTGCTGTGAGCTGTGATGCCACAGCACTCTACTGAGGGTGACAAAGTGAAACTCTATCTCAAAAAAAAAAAAAAAAAATTATCCAGGCATGGTGGTGCATGCCTATAATCTTAGCCACTCAGAAGGCTGAGGTGGGAGTATCACTTGAACCCAGGAGTTCAAGGCTGTAGTGCGTTACCATCATGCCACTGTACTCCAGCCTGGGTGGCAGAGCAAGAGCCCGTCTCTCCAAAACAAAAGAAAAAGATATACTAGGAAAAATCTAAATGTCCACCGATAGAAGACAGAGTTACAGTTTGTCCTCACAGTGGAAAGCTACATAGGTATCGGAAAGATGTGGCAGCCATTTAGGAACTGAAATGGAAGGTCACCAACATATGCTGATGACAAGGCAAAACTGTGTACACAGGATTCTTCCATTCATGTAATTGTATATACACCCAGTATATCTATATTTATGCACACATATAAACTCACACATGCATACTTAAATATTTAACTCTTGGTGGGAAAGGGCACTACCGTTTACTAAGATGCTGCTGATAAACTCTTAATATTTCGCCTGCTTTTACAAAAAAATAAGAATGTTTTGGGAAGGAGCTATAGGAAGCTAATGGCAGAGCTGGCTGTGTATTAACTATGAAGCTTTTGACAAAAAATAATACCCAACTACTACAAATCAACAACGAGAAACTAAACAATCCAATGAAAAATGGACAAAATATTTGAAAAGACATATCTTAGTCTGTTCTTTGGGCTGCTAATACAACAGAACAGGGGACATTTATTTCTCACAGTTCTAGAAGCTGAAATGTTCAAGATCAAGGCACTGACAGATTTGATGTCTGGTGAGGGCCGACCTCCTACTTTATAGATGGTGCCTTGTCCTTGTGTCCTCCCATGGTGGAAGAGGTGATGAGTCTCTCTTGGGTCTCTTTGTAAGGGCCCTAATCTAATCCCAGTCATGACCTCCCAAAGGCTCCCTTCTAACACCATCATTTTGCAGATTAGGATTTCAAGATGTGAATTTGGGGAGGGACCCAAACATTCAAACCATAGCCAGACACTTCACCAAAGAAGAGGTGTGGATGGTAAATAAGCACAAAACATCATTAGTAATGAGAATATGCAAATTCAAGCCACAATAAATACGACTACATACCCGTCAGAGTGGCGACAATTTAAAAGGCTAACCATATCAATTTGGGAATGAGATAGAGTAACTGGAACTTTCTCTGCTGGTGGGACTGTGAATGATGTGACCACTTTGGAAGATAGTTTGGGAGTTTCTTAAAAAGTGAAACATAGACTTACCATAAGACCCAACCAATACACTCCTAGGTATTTTACTCAATACAAACAAAAGCATAGGTCCATATAAAGACTTGTCCATGAATGGTCACATGAGCTGTACTTGTAATAGCAAACACTAGACATAAGCTTGGCACCTGTAGCTCAGCATCTAGGATGCCAGTCACATACACCAGAGCTGGTGGGTTTGAATCCAGCCCGGGCCTGCCAAACAGCAATGACAACTACAACCGAAAAATAGCTAGGCATTGTGGCGGGCACCTGTAGCCCCAGCTACTTGGGAGGCTGAGGCAAGAGAATTGCTTAAACCCAAATTTGAGGTTGCTGTGAGCTGTGATGTCACAGCACTCTACTGAGGGAGACAGCTTGAGAGTCTGACTCAAAAAAAAAAAAAAAAAAAACTAGACATAATTCAAATATCCCTCAACAGGTGAACGGATAAACAAACTGTGATATAACCGTGTAATGGAATACCGCTCAGTAACAAAAAGGAATAAATTATGATAACTCCAACAACATACATGAATCTCAAACTAATCACTGAATGATTAGTAGCTACCCCCAAACTAGTAGCTACTGGATGATCCATTTACATAAAATGGTAGAGTGTGAACTTGCCTATAGAGGTAGAGAGCAGATCCAGGGGTCGTCCAGCCAGGGGGAACTGGTGGGGACTATGATGGGAAATTGATCCAAAGGGGCATGAGAACACTTTTGAGGGGTGGTAGAGGACATGTTAATTATGTTGGCTGTGGTTTTCTATACATCAAAACTCCTCAAATTGTACAGTTTAATTATGTATAGCTTATTACACAAAAATTCTATCTCAGTAAACCTATTTTTTTGTTTGTTTTTTAGACAGTCTCACTTTGTCGCTCCCTGGTAAAATGCTGTGGCGTCATAGCTCACAGCAACCTCAGACTCTTGGGTTCACGCCATTCTCTTGCCTCAGCCTCCCAAGTAGCTGGGCCTACAGGCACCCGCCACAACAGCTGGCTATTTTTAGAGACAGGGTCTCGCTCTAGCTCAGGCTGGTCTCAAACTCATGAGTTCAGGCTATCCACCTGCCTCGGCCTCCCAGAGTGCTGGGATTACAGGTGTGAGCCACCATACCCAGCCAGTAAACCCATTCTTAAAAGCAAAAAAGAAACACCCGATAGATACAGTATAATCCCACTTTTGTTGAAGAAAATGAACTAATAGGAAGAAAGGAGAAAAAGATAAAATAATCCACCCTCAACTGTTGACAGTTTTCTTCATATTTCCTTTTGAGAAAGAAGTTTGTTTTGATCAAAGTATATTTCCTAATTTTTCGGCAATTAATTAAATACCTGTAGTTTTTTTCTTATTGTGAAAGCAACTGCGGGAAGGAAGGAAGGGAGGGAGGGAGGGAGGAAGGAAGTCAGTCAGGAAGTCAGTCCACTGTAATTGACCCATTAATATCCCCCAGGCTTCATAGTTTGGGCTGAAACCCTCGTGCTATGTCCATCTCTGACGGGGTGGGTGGTGGGTGGTTGGAGGCCGCCTGCACCAGTCTGTCACCAGTGCTGGGGTCCCAGGGAGCGTGTGGTTCCAGCCGCCCGGGGTCATTCCTCCTCCTGGCTGTGGCACCCGGATTTCTTTGCCAGGAGCCCCCTTTCTGGTCTTTGGCTCTGGTTGGTTGACAGGTACTGGGCATGTGACCACCAGTTAGGACGTCCAGCCTCCTCCCGACCACAGGGGGTCTTTTAAGAGGGAGCTAGGGACTATTTGGGAACTCTTAGGGAAAATGTTCTCTCCCTCCCCGGGGGAGTTCCGAGCTAAGTGGATCTAAGTCTGGAGCTGTCACTTGGAGAAGGGAGACCTGCCACCTGGGGAGAGGGAGAAGCAGGGGCTGAGGTGGGCACCGATTGGCAGCATCTTTAATGGAAAGCTGGGATGTGCTGGGCGGAAAGCCGGTTGCTCCAGGCTTTTTCCATTAGGTGAGCCAGTGAACTCAATCTTTTGCTTATGTGACAGCCCTGTTCCTGACACCCGCCTTCTAAGAACCAGCAGTCTTCCTCACAGAGGGGTCTGATCCAGTCCCTCCACCTTCTCCCTGTTTTACTTCCTTGAGGTTGCTAGATAGCGTCCACTTTAAGGGAGAGTGCTGGTCTCGGTGACCCTAGAGCTTCAGTGGCCTCACTCATTCCTGCTGTTGAGAGAATTCCGGACACTCCAGAGCTCAACTGCCTTGATTTAAAGTCCAGATGCACTAGTTATTAGCTGTGTGACCCTGAATAGGTTTCTTGACCTCTCTGGGCTTCGGGTGCCTCAACCATAATAACACTACTCACTTCATAGAATACCTGGATTAGGCTCAGTGCCTGTAGCTCAAGAAGCTAAGGCGCCAGCTACATACACCAGAGCCGACAGGTTCGAATCCATCCTGGGCCTGCCAAACAGCAATGACAACTACAACCAAAAAATTGCCGGGTGTTAATGGTCGGTGCCTGTAGTCCCAGCTAATTGGGAGGCTGAGGCAAGAGAATCCCTTAAGCCCAGGAGTTGGAGGTTACTGTGAGCTGTGATGCCACTGTACTCTACCCAGGGTGACAGCTTGAGGCTCTGTCTCAAAAAAAAAAAAAAAGAAGAAGAAGAAGAAAGAAAGAAAAGGAGAAAATTTCACATTGACTTTCTCTTTTTGGTGGGTTGTTGGGAAAGATGGCCAATCTGCCAGGCCTTTTGCTGTTTGAGAAACCATGCCATCCTTGGGTCCTGACTCCTTGCCAGCCCCAGCATCCTCTTCTTTGTCTAAGAGCTCTTTTCCTAAAGTTAAGCCCCCAAAAGAATGGGGAATATCCTCTTTTGCTCAGGAACAAATGTAGCAGCCCAATGGGGTCAATGTGGGAGAAGCACCATGTGTGCCCTGGGCCTTCATTTTGCCCTTTGATCCTCCTAGCACTGTTGAGAGGTCAGGACTATGTTGCAGATGAAAATAAGAGGGGACACGGAGGTGGGGGGTGGGAGGCTACTCCTTGCCTGGGCATAAGGCCAGGGAGAGTACAATGGGAACCCAGCCCTCTCTGCCACCAAAAACTTTGACCATGGCACTCTGGCCCATTCAAGATGCAAGCTGACCAGCACAACGGCCAATACTGTGGACCCTGGAGCTTCTGGTGAGTTGCCTGGGCCTGCTGTTGGAGACTGGTGGGAGTGATGACACTCACCCCTCCCTTCTCCCCCAGGCTGAGCCCTTCATTCCTGACAACACTGCTGAGACTCCTGCCTACTATCTCTTAGATTAGCCCGCAGCTATTTTTATTCTGTCCTTGCTTAGGGAAGAAACACAGCTTGGGCAAACCCTGTGGCAGGGCCCCAGGGAAGACCACCATTAGCCAAGCAAGAAAACAGAATTTATTTCACTATCCTTTTAATAATATATTATCCTTTTTCCTTAAAAGCATCTCCAGATTGAGCCACCCTGTCATGGTGCCTCCAGAGGGCATTTTTTGCTATCTAAATTCACCAACACAGTGTATCGACAGCTTCTTCTCAGAACCATGTTGGTATGAATCTGTTGAAATAAAGTGAAATTTCATCTCCTGGTTTGGTGAGAAGGTTTCAAGGTTATAGGCTTGAAGAAGGGAAGGGGGACTCAGGAAGTAGAAAAAGGGAAGTGGGCTAGGGAAGCCCCGGAAGCTTGGGGAAGGGCCAGGCTGTGGGGTGGAACGGAATGACCAGAACCCACATGGAGGCTGAGGAGCGATATCAGAATGGCGACCATGAGCGTCCAGAGCCCACCTGAGAATTCTGCACTGCAGACACAGCTCTGAGACTACCGGTGATCATCCTACAAATACAATTAAGCTGTGGGACATGGATGGCTTTGCTTTTAAGAGAATATGAGAGGGAGCATAGGGAATACAATCCTGGTCGCCATCAGGGCTAAATAGAAGGTAAACCGAGAAGAGTGACAAGTTGCCAGAAAAGTAAGAGGGAAACCAAGACAGGGTGGTGCCACAGAGCAACAGAGGTTTCTAAAGAACTGCGTCCAACAGGGCCAACAACCACTGAGCAGTGTGGGAAGTGGGGGTGGAGATGTCCTCCAGATCAGCATCCTGGGGTCACTGAGACCTTCCACTCTGCTCCTGCCACACTGGCTTCCATGCCTTCCTCCAACATGCCAGTCTGTCCCCACTTCGGGCCTCTGCCCTGGTGGCTCCATGTGCAACCCTCTTCCCTCAGCTGTCCTCACAGCTCACAGCTTCAGACTGCAAACTTGCCCCCACTCCTACATCTAGATCTCCATTAATCTGCCCCCACTTTCCCCAAACCACTGATTTTCTAACATAGTGAACAATTTATTTGGTACATTAATTGCTTTTCATCTGCCTACCCTCCCTCACATACCACAAGCTCCATGGTGACAAGGAATCTTTTTGTTCACTGTGTCTAACACAAGTGCTTGGCACAGAACAGATGCTCAGTAAATACTTTTTTGGGTTTTGTTTTGAGACAAGGTCTCACTCACATGAATCAAGTTCATGTCCTAGAAATCTGGACATGCAGAGGAAGAGGCACAAACATTCCCAGAGGGATACTTTATAAAACCAAAAGCCCAGGCTAGAATACATTGGCATAATCATAACTCATTGCAACTTCCAATTCCTGCACTCAAGCGATCCTCCTGCCCCAGCCTCCCTAGTAGCTGGCACTACAACCATGCATCACCATGCCTAACTTATTTATACAGGGTCTCTCCCTGTTGCTCAGGATGGTATCAAACTCCTGGCCTCAAACAGAGGTCTCCTGCAAAGTGTTAGGAATAAATACTTCTTGAATGAAAGACCTCTCGATGTCTGCTCTATACTTTTAATTCCTTAACCATCAGCTAATGAAAATGTAGCCTATCAGCCCCTTACTGCTTAATAGTCATACATTTAACTTCATACATTTATGTTTTTTAAAAATCTGATATCTATTTTAAAAATAGATATGATATTTTAAAATATATTCATGCAAGCATTTCAAATTGACTGATAGAAATAATCGTACCCCTGGCCAGACTATAGAGCAAATGTGGACAGTGCCCTCTCATGGCTAAGTGTGGGAGGGCGGCTTCCTGCACAGCCAGCCTGGCCGGGAAGACAACCTAGGGGGCTGGAGGAGGTTGCAAGATACTATGTTATGAAAGACATTTCAAAATGATCAGAATTGACTCTATTTTAAGGAGGCAAGTAAAAAAGGAATAAAGTGTCACAGGGAGCATTTTTAGAGAGTACAGCGCCCACGAGTTTCCATATTGCAAGGAGGATGTTGACAATCAGTGGGAAGTAGTAAAGAAAAATGTTAAGACAAGAAAATCCTAACGTGACAACATCCATCTGCTGCATGTACAGCTGGAATCCGAGAGGGAATTTCCCATCTGTGCTTTAGTCTCAGTTTTAATTTGACTATAAATAAGACACATGTGTGCACAATTTGCACTGTGCATCTTTTTGAGGCCAAGAATTATTTAAGGATGATATATGGCTATGAAATGTGTATACACACTTTAACTTGGACCCTCCTCACGAGGCTGAGGGTGCAGCCACTCCTTTATAACTTGGTCCCATGATAATCTGTTGCTTCATAACTGAAGCTTTAGCTCTTCACATCCTCTGATCAAACAGATCTAAACAAAGCTGGTAATGCCTGGCCCAACTTCCCTGAGGTCCCTTTGCTGTGTGGTGCAGGAAATCGTAGGGCCCAGGACACTGGGGGTGGCAGCATTTGGGAAGGCCATAACAGGGTGTCAGAAGGGAGCTACACTTGCTTCTTTATAATCTCTTTTGATTCTCAAGATTATGAGGGTCTCTATGGACTATCCCTCCACTTTACATAAGAAACACAGAGGTTTAGTGACATAAGGTAACTTGCCCATGCTCATGTGCTACATTAGTAGTAGAGCAGAGTCTCAAAACCAAGTGTTTAAGCCAAGGTTCAAAGCCCATATTCTTTTTTACTTTCCTTCTGCCTCCTCACTGCCCCTCCCAGGTCCTGGATGCTATGGTGGGGGAGGCTGGGATTTCAAGCTCTAGGTCTTCCAGGCCTTAGCACAAGACATTATGACATCTAGGGCTGGCCTAGCCCAGGCCCTAGATCCCTGTCATCAATGAAACTCAGGCCCACATAGGCCTCAGCTTCTTACTAGCTTCTCCCTCTGGACCTTAGAGACAAGACTCAGATGTTGGTGTGCACCGTCCCACAGGGGCTGTTAGTACTCTCCTTTCTAATAGTCTGAGATCTTATTTCTGTTGCTCTCTGAGGAAGGAATATCTGGTTTTACCAACATACTTGTAATGCTCAGTAGTGTCCACAATGCCCTGCGTATGGCAGCTGTTTGATAATCCTTTGTTGAATAAATGACCAAATAAACAATCAAGTTCATGTCCTAGAAATCTGGACCTTAAGAGGAAGAGGCACAAACATTCCCAGAGGGATACCTTATAAAACCAAAAGCATTTTATTTTTTATTTTATTAAATCATAAACACATAGATCATGTATACATTAATGTATTTACGGGGTACAATGTGCTGATTTCATATAGAATTAGGAACGCTTACATCACACTGGTTAATAAAAAGCATTTTATTATATTAAATACAATCAAGTTTATTCAGGGAATGGCCTTGAGTTTTCATCACCCTTCTTCCCACCTCTTCTCTCTTCCCTCTACCAGATCTGGCATGTAGGAGCTCAGCGGGACAGGGGGAGAGAAGGATCACATCCTAGTAGCTGGGCTCCAAATGTTTCAGCCAGCAGCCCCCACAGTGCATGAGGGGCTCAGGAGTCCTGACGACGTCCCACGGACGGGCCTGCCCCTGTTGCTCTGCTCGCCCTCTGCAAGCCAGCCACTTGCAGAAAAACATGGAGCCGTTTCCACCTGACCTGCTGAGCAACTGGAGCAAACACAGGTGAGGCTCAGCTTGACAGCCTGTGCTGGTGCTCAGGAGCTGGATGGACCCTGAAACAGGAGCTAAAAGGGCCAAAGCTGGCAGCTTTGGGAGCTCATAAAAATGGAAAGAGCCGCTTTTTCAAGATATAGAGGACTGTAGCAAGAAAAAGAGCCAGAGCAAGGAAGATGAGAAGCTTGTCCGTCAGCTCCCGGCGATTGTATTTTGTAATGAGCTTCCGGCCCAGCTGGATGGTCCCCGACATGGACTTAAATTCTTCATTTGCATCCAGGATTGTTCGTGAAGAATTGACTGAAACAAAAGAGGAAGGAGGCCTGGCTCAGACTGTGCAGCACAAAATCCAAAGACCTTGCTCTGGTGCCTGGTTGCCAGTGACATCCTGCATTCTAAGCGAGCTCCTCTGAGCCAGAGCCCAGCACACGAATGGAGACCACCCAGTGGAGAAACAGGCTCCCCAGGTCCCAGCCAGTGCTGGAGCCAGGTGGATTGTTGAGAGTCATCGCACACACGTCACTAAGAAGGGCCGAAAAGGCCCGCCTGCTGCGCTCCTCACCTTAGCTCTCTGAAGCACAGAGGTGCTTCCAAGAAAAGCCACCAGGCCTAAAACCACCTGGTGACTGTGGCAGGCCCTGTGAGGTCTGTGCTGAGGGAACAGTCGGGGACACGAGTACTTTCCCCCATGGGGTATAGTAGCCAGGATGTCTACTAGTCAGACCTGCTCTTTGCAGGATCAGAAGAGAAAGGTGGGTTGTGTCTATCCTTCCAGCCCGGGACAAAGGCTGTAGCTTAAAGATGACACTTACGTAACCTACTGTGTGATGCCTAATGGGCCCACGCCCCTTAAGGGATCATTGTGCCCATGGTCAAACGCATTTGTGAGCATAGGCTTCTGGGCCTGATACTTAGGATAGACGGTTTACCTGGAAAGGTTCCCCATAAAGCATAACAAAACATCATCAGAACATTCATGGGGCTGGCCGTGGTGGCCTATGCCTATAATCGTAGCACTCTGGGAGGCCAAGCAAGTGGATTGCTTGAGCTCAGGAGTTCGAGACCAGCCTGAGCAAAAGTGAGACCTCATCTCTACTAAAAACAGAAAAACTGAGGCAAGAGGATTGCTGTGAGCTATAACGCCATGGCACTTTACCCAGGGTGACAGGTTGAGACTCTGTCTCAAAACAAAAACAAAAACTTTTACTATTATGGAAAATTCTGAACCATCACAAAAGAGGCCAGCACAGCATCATGAAATGCAGTGTGCCCAACCCCCTACCCCATGCAACTCCCCCCACTCCTACAATTTTGCAGCAGATTCCAGGCATCCTGAATGGGCTTTTTGTTTTTATTTATCTTTTTTTTTTTTTTTTTTTTTTTTTTTGAGACAAAGTCTCACTTTGTCACCCTTGGTGACACCTCAAACTCTTAAGGTGTCACCAAGAGTGTACACAAAGACTGTAACCTCAAATTCTTGGGCTCAAGCAATTCTCTTGTCTCGGCCTCCTGAGTAGCTGGGGCTACAGGTGCCTGCCATAATACTCAGCTATTTTCAGAGATGGGGTCTCACTCTGGCTCAGGCTGGTCTTGAACCTGTGAGCTCAGACAATCCACTTGCCTTAGCCCCCCCACAGTGCTAGGATTACAGGCGTGAGCCACCACGCCTAGCCAGCTTGTTTTTTTTCTGTTTTGTTTTGTTTTGAGACAGAGCCTCAAGCTGTCACCCTGGGTAGAGTGCTGTAGCATCACAACTCACAGCAACCTCCCAACTCCTGGGCTCAAGCAATTCTCTTGCCTCCGCCTCCCAAGTAGCTGGGACTACAGGCGCCCACCACAATGCCCAGCTATTTTTTGGTTGCAGTCATCATTGTTGTTTGGTGGCTCGGGCTGGATTTGAACCCGCCAGCTCAGGTGTATGTGGCTGGCGCCTTAGCCGCTTGAGCAACAGGCACCGAGCCAGTAGCTTTTTTGCTTTTAAATTATGGTCCTAATGCACCTTAAGCCAAGCTGAAATTGTGGGGCATAAGGAAATGATGAAGAACTTTTCTCTTTCTTCAAAAGCTATCAAAATGTGCCTTAAGAACAACCCTCATGTTGGGGGCTCCTTAACAATCTAGAAAGCAACACCATTTGTGTCTCCTCACCGCTGGAGGGGGGTATCCTGACATCCACATCAGAGCATCGAAGCCTGTGACTCAGGCCATCCAGTCTCCTCATTCTCACTCTCTCCAAGGACTCCCCCAAGGCCCAGCAGTGCACAGGTGGGAGGAGGCCATTGGCTGGTTCTGGGCCCGAAGGCTCAGGTGAGTTGCAAACACTAGGAGCGACATTGGGCTTACTTGTTTGCTTTTGTTTTTCTTCTGGCTGCTTGAATGGCACACTGAGAATAACAAAACTAGTTCAAAATTACAGATAATTGCTAGGGGTGATAATGGTTATGGGGTTGTTTTTGTTTTTGTTTTTTTTCCCAAAGAGTGCCTTATCTTTTAGAGATACTTATGGATGATATCTGGGATTTGCTTCAAAATAATCCAGATGGGCAAACCAGGTAAGGATAGAACTAAAACTCACTCACTGGCCATGAGTTGATAATGCTGAAGGAGGTGACAGATTCAAGAGATTCATGACCCCATGCTCACTACTTGGTCTATGTGTGACAATTCCCAAAAGCGTTTCAGAGAGTAAACTCTTTTTCTATCTTCCTAGAGTGAAGAGTCCTGGAGAGAACTGCTTCACACCTATGATGAGGGAGCTGCTCTGGGAAAGCTGTTGGAGAGCACCAATATTCCCAGTCTCTTCTCTAGCTCCTGACTGGCATCATTTCAAAGGAACTCATGGGAAAAGTAACAACGGGGAGCACAACTGTAAATCGAGGTCCTAGCGGTTATACAGCAGTCGATACACTACATTGCTCCTGGGACCACGATTCCCAAACCTGCTAGACACATGGAGCCCAGAGCCCCAGAGCCCTCACTAAAACTCAGAATCCCAGCCCCCTTGCCCAACCCTGCTGATGCCCTCCAGGAGAGGCCTGAGGATCTCTGCTTTTCACAAGAGTTCCTGAGAATGCTTCCCCTGGGGAATCACTGAGGGGTGTGGGGGCTTCTAATACAACCGTAATAACTGAGAAGGGAAATAAGAGCAGCATATTCCCACTCTAGGTCTAAAGACCCTGCTGTAAAGTCGCATCATGAGTGAGATACCACAAATGTGAGTAAGCTCCAGGCAGGCAACGGAGGGGGCACCCGGGCTGGAGGGGCGGGGCTAGGGTGTTAAAGCCCATGCCTCTGAGAGAAGCCCCCTACTCTGGCCCTGGCTTTACCTAGAGTCTGCATGGCCTCCTCACTCTGCTGGACCTGCTGGGACATCATCCTGCTGATCCCCATCAGGCTCTCTGTGATGGTGCTGGACGTCTGGGCCAGGCTCTCCTTAGTGGTTTTCCTACAAGTCCAGAGGAGAGGGAGGAGGAACATCAACAAAGCTTTGCTGCAAGGAAGTCCCATATACAAAATGAGATCCAATTTTATACCTATCAAATTGGTGTATATATTTTAAACGATCACAGTCAATGCCAGCAAGGGTCTGCCGAGACCCACACTCTCATGGACTGCTAGTAGGAATGTGAACCTACGCTACCTTTTGTAAAGCAATTTGCCACTATGGATCAGGAGCCTTAGAAATGTTCATTCCTTTGACCCAATAATCTCATCCCTTGGAATCTCACCAAACAAAATATCCAAAATGTGGGACAGGTATGTAGCTCACGCCTGTAATCCTAGCATTCCAAGAGGCTGAGGCAAGAGAATTGCTTAAATTCAGGAGTTTAAGACCAGCCTGATCAAAAACGAGACCCCATCTCTACTATGAATAGTAAAATTAGTTGGGTGTGGTGGTGCATACAGTGAAGGCTAAGGCAATAGGATCACTTGAGCCCCAGGAGTTTGTTACTATGAGCTAGGCTGACACCATGACACTCTAGCCTCGACAACAGAGTGAGACTCTGTCTCAAAAGGAAAAAAAAAGAGAAAAGAAAATAGCCAAAATGTGGATAAAGCCTTATGTTCTAAGATATGGTAATTATTAACAAAACTGGAAATGCAAACACACATTGGATTATACCAATATCCTATGTACTGTTAAAATTAGTTATTGATAAGATTTTCTAAAAATGGGCAAGCTTCATAGTAAAAGGGTAGGATACTCAATTTTTTTTTTTTTTTTTTTTTTGGAGACAGAGTCTTACTCTGTCATAGCTCACAACTACCTCAAACTCTTGGGCTCAAGTGATCCTCTAGCCTCAGCATCCTGAGTAGCTGGGACTACAGGTGCTTACCGCCATGCCTGGCTAGTTTTTCTATTTTTGTAGAGAAAGGGTCTCATTCTTGCTTAGGCTGGTCTCAACTCCTAAGCTCAAGCAATCCACCTGCCTCAGCCTCCTAGAGTGCTAGGATTACAGGAATGAGCCACCATGCCCAGCCAGGATACTAAATATAAGGTAAAATTATGACATTGTAAAAAAATAGAGAAGAAAAATGAGAGGAGGCAATATGCCAAAATGCTCATGAGTAATAAGACTATGGCTTATTTTCATGTTGTAATTAATACTTTTATTTTACCAATTTACTACAAATAAGTGTGTATGTCTTTTAAAGTTGAAAAAAAATTGGCGGCGCCTGTGGCTCAGTGGGTAGGACGCCAGCCCCACATACCGAGGGTGGCGGGTGCAAACCGGGCCCCAGCTGAACTGCAACAAAAAAATAACTGGGCATTGTGGCGGGCACCTGCAGTCCCAGCTACTTGGGAGGCTGAGGCAAGAGAATCGCCTAACCCCAGGAACTGGAGGTTGCTGTGAGCTGTGTGACGCCAGGGCACTCTACCGAGGGCAATAAAGCAAGACTCTGTCTCTACAAAAAAAAAAAAAAGAAAGAAAGAAAAGACTTAGATGATGAAATTAAATACTAAGCAGAAAACAAGAGGAGGTTCCCTACAGTGGGTTTTACACCTTGCCAGCTGTTATCTATTCTATTATCTGTTCTATTATCAGAGTCCAGAAAGACAAAAGAACAGGTACCTTTGCCTTAAGAGCTCTCCTCCCCGGAGAAGTTCTGCTTTCTCTAGATTGTCGATTGCAATTTTGCAAGTAAGATTGGCTTTCCTCCATGAGGTCTGATTGCTGGAATCAGAAGGGTCATCTGTGTAAGTTTCTGTTGATACCCCCAGGTCCTTAGTTCAAATTACGGCAGTTCCATACTGCAAAGGAGCTCTGTGGAAAGCCACCCAAGTGTAGCCCTCAGAGTCCCTCCCACCACCCACCACTTCCTCCCCTTGGTGTCCCAGCAACTGCTCTGGCTCAGTCCTGACACCTCTCTGCTGGACCCTGTAGGCCGCCTGCGGAGGCTCTGTGGTTGTCCCTCTCCCCTGATGGCACTCCTCTGTGCACAGCCCCACAGGGCTCCAGACTTCAGGGTAGTCTGGAACACATAAGGCTTCACTGTCATGGCCTGTGTACTGGCTGCTGCTGGTCCTCAAGAACTATGACTTACTCATCTTTGTATCTCTGGCGCCTAGAACACCCATTTCTGGCCCCTCAGCTGCTCAATTAGTATATGTTGTAGGAAGTAAAGAAGATCACCAAGAGCCAATTTTTCTACCTATTTCTTTTTGTTGTTCTTTACATACAAGAGACCAATCATGAACAACACAAATGTACTGTATTAGCAGAACCTGACTGACATGCTTTACTTACATTCTTTACCTAAGCTCCCTTGTGAATGGCAGCTGAAATGTGAACAGTTCCCTGGGTTTAGCAATGCAGCCTTTGTTGATAAATTATTTAAAAAACTAACTGCATCCCTCTGAGAATCATACCCATGTTCCAGAATGCTTATGCATTTGGCTCGAACTAACTGTACTAATCTGTAGAAATACTAAAAAATTAGAACATGGAGTACATGAACTGACAAGGTGATTTTCCAATAGCACCTTTATGCTGAATGTCTTCAAATGGGCTCTCTGATGCCTAAACAGCATCTGCTCTGCCATTTCACACTTGCCATTCTAAAAGAATCAATTACATTTTCAAAGTGTTAGCAAGGGAGTTTTGTGGGGCCCTGGGATGCAGAAAAGAGTGAGTGGCAGGGTCTGTTCTCAGGGGCTCCCATTTATTGCTGAAAGACAAGCAAACAGACACTTTCTGTACAGTGTCCAAGAGCAAGTATAACCCACAGATGCCAAAGTATTAATTTTACCATTTTATCTCCTCTGCCTATAAGTCTGGGTTCACGGATGGCCATTCCCAGACTAAACCCATGCTAGGCTAAGTGTGTCTTGCATAACTTAACTATACTTTATATGAGGGCTCCTCTGGACTCAGTGTTTATAATGAGTGCACTTGGTGGTGGCTCAGGAAAACAAAAGCCAACATAACACAAAGTAATCACTAATCAGCCAGGCACTGGAACACTGCCTGCCCACTCACACAGCCCTCCCTCCTGACACTGGGCTCTCCATGCTCAGTCTTTGCCAGTCAGCATCCTCCTGACACAGAGGCATCTGTCAGGGAGGATGGTGCTGAGGAAATGCTCAGATTGGAAGCACAGCTACAGGCAAACACAGACCTGGCAGAGGCAGATGCATGAGCAAGGGCCAAAGAGAAAACTGTGAGGATGACGACCCAGCAGGGACTTCAAAAGAGAATGATCTGGAATCCAGAGGAGCCCTCAAACATGTTTGGAACAACAACTGTCTTTGTGATTATGTACAAAAGTAAAATGAAAAGGGAAAGGTACTATCTCATGTTCAGACTATTTTGTTGGAAAAGTTCTCTCTCCCAATTCTTTAACAAGAAATGGGGTAACTTCAATCAGACATTTTCAAAAAAAAAAAAATGGCACACACCTCTAATTATAATCTCAATTTTGTTTAATATAACATATACTTATTTACATATTTTTGTTTTATTTTTTTCAGATAATATCCGCATTCTGGTCCAACTTAAGTAGTTTCTCTTTCAATGGACTTATAACAGTAGCAGTTATTCTTAGATAGAAACAACACTATATTTCAAAAGCAATCATATTTTCTGTTTTGTTTTACAAATATAAAATACAGTACAATGTTAAATTATGCTTCTATTAACTATGCTCATCTCCACCTGCAAACATGGGCCCTGTTTATCGCCCCCATCTCCTCCTATTTAAGAATTACTGATCTAGAGAGAACATTCCACCTGCTTGTACATAATATAATTAAATCCCCATTAACCCAGGTTTATTAGGCAAACACATGGACAGACCTCACAGGAAACAAGTACCCCAGCAGAGCCCGTGCCCTGCCTACCTGAGCATCTGCTTTTTGTGATTCTCCACTTCCTGGAGGAGCAGTTGCTTCTCTGACTCTTTATCTTGCTCTTTAGCCAACTGCTCAAGCTCCTATGGGGAGAAACAGCTCCGTGTTAAAATGGTTCTAAAAGCTAATATGAAAACAGAAGAGCACTTCTATTTCTCACAAAAGCATATGTATCAGTAATAGCCCTGAGGCACCTAGGAGAGAACACCTAGGAGCACTAGGTGACATGTAGCACACGGCCTTTTAATATATAACTAAGTTTTCAAGAAAGTAAGAAAAATCCCTAGGGCACAAAAGGGAGAAAAAAACTAAGAGCCAGAGCAGCCAGCCTCTGAGTAATGTGTGGCTGCCCGGGGGTCGGAGCTGCTCCTATAATCCAGGGCATGCCAGAAAAGAAAAGAAAAAAGAAATGACAAATACAAGCTCAGCGATCCCACACTTAGATTTCACGGGACTACCAAACTGCTGTATGTTTCCAGATACTCACTCTCAACTTCATGAGCAACCAGTAATTACCAGTTTGAGTGTTTGAAGGTTTGAAAGATCACGTAGGAATGGAAAACTGAAGACTTAGGTCACCTGAGGCTGAGCCAAAGAACTGGAACCAAGACCACCACAAATCCAGGACTTAAAAAAGATTACACTCTCAGGGAAAAGGTCTAGGAAACTGTCCACCCACTTGCAGAGAGTGAAAATATGGACACTTATCTTTTTCGCTGTGTGCTCTGGATAGAGGGGTTAAAAAAAAAAAAACCTCCCCTGATTATTTATAACCAAGGAGCTACCCTCACTGATCTGGGGTTCAGTTTATCTTCTCCGAGATATTCAAGAAACTCTACGGAGAGAAATTAATATAAACTGTGTTCTCAGACTAGTGATCGTCTCAGGAGACCAGGCAAAAAGCAAAGACCTCTGGGAGACTTGTCCTCCAGCCAGGCTGCACAAAGTCCCACAGATAAGGTCTGCTGAAGATTATTGCTCCCAGTCCAAAATACCCAAACACCAAGGAAATGACCCACCACGAGTTGGGGCATCAGACATGGCTGGCAGTACACAGTAAACCTCCAAAGAACTTCAGATAATAAAATCACCTGACAGACTATAATATGGTAATAAAGATGACATTATACCCCAAATCTCAAGTCATATTTTTCTTATGGTTCCAGATTCAATCAAGCTATTCATCTAAAACATCACTATAGGCTTGGCATGGTGGCTCCTGCCTATAATCCCAGCACTCTGGGAGGCCGAGGTGGGAGGACTGGTTGAGCTCAGGAGTTTAAGACCAGCCTGAGCAAGAGTGACACCCCATCTCTACTAAAAATAGAAAACTTAGCTGAAAATGTGGCAGGCTCCTGTAATCTCAGCTATTTGGGAAGATGAGGCAAGAGGATCCCTTGAGCCTAAGAGTTTGAGGTTACTGTGAGCTATGATGATGCCATGGCATTCTACCCAGGACAATAGAGTGAGACTCCACCTCAAAATAAAAAAAAAATAAAAAAAAAAAAAGAGAGAGAGAGAGAGAGAAAAGAAAGTATGAGAAAAACTCTTTATTAAAAAAAAATAAAGAGGGGGGAGGGTAATTGGTGGGACCACACCTATGGTGTATCTTAGAAGGGTACGTGTGAAATGTACTAGGTATAGAACACAAATGTCTAAACACAAGACTAAGAAAATGCTGTGTAGGCTATGTCAACCAGTTTGATGAAAATATTTCAAATTGTATATAAAACCAGCACATTGTACCCCGTGACTGCATTAATGTACACAGCTATTATTTAATAATAAATAAAATAAAATAAAACCAAAAAAACCCAAAACATAACTGTATGAGCTCATTTAGACACTAATTTATTTGTTTACATACTATTTGCATATGCTAATCTGGAACAAATGTGTGTATCTACCATTTCAATAGCTCAGAGATGACTTTCAACTTATACCCCTAAATATCACTGTGGTAGAGAAAAAAAAGAAATAATCAACTGTGAATTGGAAGTTTTCCAAATATAATCAGTTAATTATTTACCTAGTTATTCATTTCAAATCTATATTCCCTATTAGAATGTAAACTCTATGAATAAGCAGAGCTTTATGTAGTGCTTATTCACTATGCTCTGGGACTACATATTAGGCACAGAATCATTGAATGGAAGAATGGATGCTTGGGAAGAAGGGAAAAACGGATAGAGGGATAAATGTACAATGTCCTCATGAAAGGTTAGTTACCTGGAAGTTTGTTTTCTTTTTTTGAGACAGAGTAAGACTCTCTCTCCCTGGGGAGAGTGTTGTGGTGTCATAGCTCACAGCAACCTCAATCTCTTGGGCTCAAGTGATCCTCTTATCTCACCCTCCCTAGTAGCTAGGACTACAGGCACCCACCATAGCTACTGGCTAGTTTATCTATTTTTAGGAGAGAAGAGGTCGCACTCTTGCTCGGGCTGGTCTCAAACTCCTGAGCTCCTGAGCTGAAGTGATCCTCCCGCCTCAGCTTCCAGAGTACTAGGATTACAGGTGTGAGCCACCATGACTAGCCTATCTAGAAGCTCACAGAGACTAGAGATAGTTCTGGAGAAAAGAAAGAAGGTAGAGTAATTCTCAAACTACTTTGGTAGTTTGGAACCACATATACAAAGACAGACAGTCAGATATTTACACACAGTCAATGCCCAACGGTACAGAACACCACATTTTGAAGGTATGAGGCCAATTCTCTTCTACTATCAGTATCACACAATTTTGTTACCAAAACATAAAAAAGGTACTTACATAAAAGTCAAAAACCTCAAACAAAGAGAAATCTCATATTTATTTCCAGGTATAAAACAGGTATATAAATACTTAGAAATGCAGATTTAAAAAGGGATGGGGTCATTCATTGATTGACCATGTGGTTATTGGGCTCTTATTAGATGCTAGGGATACACTGGTGCTCAAGGTGCTGACATTATTGGGGGTGAAGTGGCAACATAATAAATATGTAAATGTACTGGTGAGGTCATTTTCACTAATGAAGGAAATAAATAATGGGTGAACACCCAGATACTTAAATTAAGAAAAACATGGAAATACTCATACTGAAGATGGTGGGTGTAGTTCGATATTTGAAATCACGCTAAGTTGAAGGTCTCTTAGGTATTAAGTTAACTTTAAAAAGCAAAAAACTGTGGACACAGTCCAAATAAACCCTCTTTGATAGAGAACTGGCTAAAAAAAAAAAAAAAAAAAAGAAAAAAAAAAATATATATATATACACACATACGTATAGCTAATTTAAAAAAGAATGAGGTTAATAGCCGGGCATTGTGGTGGGCACCTTTAGTCCCAGCTACTTGGGAAACTGAGGCAAAAGAATCGCTTAAGCCCAAGAGTTTGAGGTTGCT
>CAUYPK010147640.1:0-38207 GCA_963574355.1 Loris lydekkerianus
AATTGAGGAATCAGTAGGTTAAATGCTGATACCCTCACATCAGATACAGCTGAAGCTCTGTTTGGACATACAGATGATGAGGAGGAGGAATCCATTTTTGAAGGATTTTAACCTTTGTGATTTAGCTTGATTACCTGTTAAACTAAGCGCACCGAATCAAATAACCTGTATGACCCAAGTATAAGCCGAGTTCGGGTTTTTCGGCACAAATTTTCGGCACAAAAACTTGGCTTATACTCGAGTATATACGGTAATTTATTTTAAAACTATTGTCTGGCCCTCCAAGGGTCTGAGGGACAGTGAACTGGCCCCCTGTTCAAAAAGTTTGAGGACCCCTGTTGTAGAAGGTGGGCACTGGCTTTTACAGAAGTAGCAGCAAGGGTTAAGAAAGAATTTTTTGTTGCAGTTCAGCCGGGGCTGGGTTTGAACCTGCCACCCTGAGTATATGGGGCCAATGCCCTACTCACTGAGCCACAGGCACAGCCTCAAGAAAGAAGAAGGTGATATTTGGTCTGGAGTTGGCTTTAAATTTTTTATTTTTATTTTGTAATGAATAAAAACTTAAGACTTTGGTATCAACACTTGTAGCTCAGTGGTTAGGGCGCCAACCACATACACTGGGGCTGGCAGGTTTGAATCAGCCAGGGCCTGCTAAACAACAATCACAACAACAACAACAACAATAACAAAAATAGCTAGGCTTTGTGATGGGCACCTGTTGTCCCTGCTACTTGGGAAGCTGAGGCAAGAGAATCGCTTAAGTCCTAGAGTTTGAGGTTGCTGTGAGCTGTGATGCTACAGCACTCTACAAAGGGTGACATATTGAGACTCTGTCTCAAAAAAAAAAAAAAACCTTACAACTTTGTAGGAGTAAAGTGCATCTATAACAGAAAAGGGATTGCTAACCTGAGTATATAAAGACCTCCTACAAATAAATAATACAAAACTAGAAATGCACTTAAAAATAGTGAAAGGGTATGACAGGCAAGCATACAAAAAAACTATACAAAGTGGCAATAAACACTTGGAAAAAATGCTCAATCTAACTAATGATCAGGGAAATACACACAAAAACAAGATGAATACTTTTCATCCAAGTGATTAGAAGAAAACGTGGATATTATCTCCCATTGGGAATGTTGAGAGTTAGATATTGTCAAAAACAGTAGGGTGGAGTATAAATTGATAAAGAAATTTTAGAAACAATTTTCTTGTAACTATCACATTTTAAAATTGCCAGTGTCTTGTGATGGTGTCAATCTACTTGTAGCAAGCTATCCTAGAGAAACTGCTGAAACTGTACATAAAAAATGTACATTGATTGCAAATTCTTTTAATCACAAGAAGCCGTCATGACAGTAGAGGCATAGTTAAAATTTAGTATGGCACCACCATTTACTACAATTCTCCACAGCAGCTAAAGAAATGAGCTAGATCTCTTGGCACTGACACTGAAAATTCTTTAGGACAAGTAGAAAGATCAAGTTGCAGAACAATGCGTATTTATTAGGCAGTTCTACTTCAATTAAATTTTATATGTATAAATTTATTACCATATATACATTAGTGTATAGATATATGAGAATACAAATATGAAAGAATTTCTTCACAATTATTTATATTAGTTACCTTTGGGGTGAGGAGTGAAATTAGGGGTCAAGAGGGGTGGGAATTTTCACATTTTACTCTATTTACGCTATGGGAGTACTTCAAAGGTGATTATAGTGATATTTAGCAATGAGGTGTGTAGCAGTTTTTAAGAATTACTATGTGAACTGAATTGTCAAACTTCGTATGTCTTTTTTTTTTTTTTGAGACAGAGTCTCACCTTGTCACCCTTGGTAGAGTGTCATGGCATCATAACTCACAGCAACCTCTAACTCTGGGGCTCAAGCAATTCTCTTTCCTCATCTGCCCAAGTAGCTGAGACTATAGGTGCCCACCACAACGCTCGGCTATTTTTGTTGTTGTTGCAGTTGTCATTGTTGTTTTAGCTGGCCAGGGCTGGGCTCAAACCCGCCAGCCTTGGTGTATGTGGCTGGTGTCCTATTCACTGAGCTACAGGCACCAAGCCTATTTTTTTTTTTTTTTTATTACCAAACCACTGCAAGGAGAAGCTATATCAATCTAAAGATTCAAATAACTTTTGAGATCACTTTTCTTCCAGTAGCTTCCCCTTTCTTTTGGATAAAATCCCACTTCCTCACACTGGTTTAAAGGCCCTTTCTGGTTTCTTCCCACAGAGTAGACCCCTTGGCTCTACACTGTTCCTCCTTCACTGAATCTGTCACAAAGGCAAACTGTCCCGGAGCTGTTTTCATGGCTGAGCAAAGCCGCTGGGCACTCCCATGGGCATTTGCTCCTAGTGACGCTGTCATGCATTTGACAAAGGAGGCTGTTCTCCTCTTTGCTAATATTGATCCTCATGCAATGTGGGAGACCGGGATTTCACTTTTCTTCTTCTATTTTTTTTTTTTTTTTTTCGTTTTTTTCTTTGTCACTCTTGGTAGAGTGCTATGGTTCATAGCCACCTCTAACTCTTGGGCTCAAGCGATCCTCTTGTCTTAGTTTTTCTATTTTTCTATTTTCTATTTTTAGTTTTTCTATTTCTATTTTTAGTAGAGATGGGGTCTTGCTTTTTGCTCAGGCTGGTCTGGAACTCGTGAGCTCAAGCAATCTTCCATCTCGGCCTCCCAGAGTGCTAGGATTACAGGCGTGAGCCACCACACCGGGCCTTAGTGCAGTTTTGAGAAAAGTGATAAAAAACATAGAAAGAAAACTGCACTAAGGTGCAGTGGCTCATGCCTGTAATCCTAGTACTCCAGGTGGCTGAGGCAGGTGGACTGCCTGAGACCACCCTGAACCAGAGTGAGACTCTGTCTCTAAAAATAGCTGGATATTGTGGCAGGCACCTATAGTCTCAGCTACTTGGGAGGCTGAGGCAAGAGAATCGCTTGAGCCCAATAGTTTGAGGTTTCTGTGAGCTGTAATGTCTGGGCACTCTACCAAGGGTGACAAAGTGAGACTCTGTCTCAAAAATTAAAAAAAAAAAAAAAAAAGATAAAAATAATTAAAAGTACACTAAGGACTGGGCTATTTGAGAAAGGAAGTTCAGTACAGGGGAGAAAAATACAACTGCCTCTAGCAGAGGCTATTTTGAGAGGCCATAGATCCCAGGCTGCCCTGGGGAATCATTATCAGCCTCTTGGCTTCATCCCTGGCCTGCAGCCATTGGGGTGTCAATTTACTTCTTAGTGAGACTTCTGTATATTTATCTTCCTTAAAATTCAGTTCAACTGCTGCAAGGCTTGGAGAAAGGACACAGTTAGTTGTAATCCATATCCCATCTTAGATGAGTTAATTAACTCCTTAGTGCCTCAGTTTCCTTTTCTATAAAATGTAAAGAATAGGGTGGTGCCTGTAGCTCAGTGACTAGGACTGGTCCCATATACTGAGGATGGCGGGTTCAAACCCAGCACCGGCCAAACTGCAACAAAAAATAGCCAGGCATTGTGGTGGGCGTCTGTAGTCCCAGCCACTCGGGAGGCTGAGGCAAGAGAATCATCTAAGCCCAAGAGCTGGAGGTTGCTGTGAGCTGTAATGCCACTGCACTCTACTGAGGGGGACAAAGTGAGACTCTGTCTCTAAAAAAAAAAGAATAATGACAGATAATACAGAGAGTTTTTGTGAATATTAAATGAGTTAATATAAGTAAAGCTTTTAAAGCAGTATCTGGCACTTTACATGTTCTGGATAAATGTGAGTTATCAATACCCACATTGTATTAATGAACAATGCTACGAGTTCATTGCCTGATACTTCTGCAGTTAGGTCTTTCAGCATAGTCAAGGAATTTATATTTTTCCTCTAACAAATTCTATTGATTGGCTTAGAATCATTTTTCTAAACTGGTGGAAATTTTTTTGACTAGATTCTATCACCCAACATACAGGTTATTATCTTTGGTTTACTATGGGATACTACTGGGGTTCTCCCACCTTGCAACTGTTGATTCTACTATATTTAACAAACTATTGTTGACTCTACTATATCTAACAAACAGATGAAAGGCCTAGTAGGTGCTGTGAGTGTGTATGTTTGTGTACATGTGAGTGTTTAAAGCAAGGATAGAATCCCCTTGTTACCGGAATTTCTTCTTAGTAGGTCCTTGGTCTCAAGGATTTGAGCAATGAACCTATGGACCAAAGGTAATGATATTGGAATTTGGTCTTCAGTAGGTTCTTGGTCTCAGTGATTTGAAGAATGAATCTGCAGACCACAGATCAGTGGTAAGACAGGATTTATTTACAGAAAATAAAAGAATACAAAAATACCAAAGCTCCTGGCAGGGAGAGAAAACAGCTCTCTGGAGAGAACAGCTCTCTGTCTATCTAACAGTCAGGAGAGAACAGCTCTCTGTCTATCTGTCTGTCCTCCCTGGGCTCTTTGTCTACGGAGATATATATATATTCTCATGGGACCCTCTGTAGTTACATTTAGCGTGTCTGGGACATGTCTGAGTCTGAAATGAATGGCTACATCCCTTTCCTTCCCAGGCCCAGGAAATTTACATGAAATTGACCAGGCCTATGAAATGGGTATTGCCTATTCAGCCCTGAGTTCAAGGGGAGGGAAACCTAAGGTACTGGAGTCTCCCCAACAGTTGTCTGGCCCCCTTCGGCTACTGGAGCCTCCTGTGGGGGGTCTCTGGTCTGCCCCCACCAGCTCCACCGAGCTGGCTGAGACCCCACTTGTCCTGTATCAGTAAGACAGGACTTTTATTAGACAGAAGGGAATACAGAAGGAGTAAAAAAGCCCCAGAACTCTGGCAAAGGGGAAGACCCAATTTGGAAGTTCCTCCCCTGGGTCCTTTGTGTAGGGGTATATATTGTTTGGAGAATTACATTTTGCCTAGGATTTGGTAGGTGGAAAAATACCTTTCTTTCTTTCTCCCTTTTTTTTTTTTTTCCATTCTTGTGATATTTTATTAAGAAGAATGTTCTTCAACTCCATTCAGGTAAATATAAAAGATATAAAGTCTTCATCTTTTTACGGCTGAATAGTTCTCAATGCTATACTGATACCACAGTTTATTAATCCATTCATGGACTGATGGGCACTCGGGTCAAGTCTATCTCTTGGCAGTTGTGACTTGCACTGCAGTCAGCATTCTAGTGCAAATCTCCTCATAGTAAAATGATATTTTTAATGAGATTGCCGGGTCAAGTAGAAGGTCTTTTATGTCTTTGAGGATTCTCCATATTTCTTTCCATAGATGTTGTATTAATTTGTAATCCCATCAGCAGTGTAAGAGTGTTCCCTTCTCTCCATATCTATGCCAGCATTTCAGCTTTGGGATTTTGTGATGTGGGCTATTCTCATTGAGATTGGCTGATATCTCAGAGTAGTTTTGATTTGCATTTCTCTGATGATTTGGGACGATGAGCATTTTTTCATGTGTTTTTTGGACATTTGTCTGTTTTCTTCAGAGATGTTTCTGTTCAAGTCTCTTGCCCAATTACAAATGAGATTGTTTGCTTTTTTCTTGTTGATTAGTTTGAGTTCTCTGGAGATTCTGGTTATCACCCGTTTGTCAGATTCATTGCAGGCAAATATCTTCTCCCATTCTGAAGGTTGTCTGTTTGCTTTAGTTGTACTCTTGGTTGTGAAAAAGCTTTTTAGCTTGATCATGTCCCATTTATTTATTTTTGGTATTGCTGCAATTTCCAAGGGGATCTTCTTTATAAATTGTTTCAGGCCAATAGCATCAAAAGTTTTTCCCATACTTTCTTCTGGAATGTTTTATCATTTTGTGTCTTAAATTTAAATCTTTTATCCAGGATGAGTCAATTTTTGTCAGTTGTGAGAGATGTGGGTCCAGTTTTGGTCTTCTATATGTGGCTAACAAGTTCTCCCAACACCATTTATTAAATAGGGATTGTTTTCCTTAGCATATGCTTTTATTTGGTTTATGAAAGATCAGATGCTATATGTGGCTGGGTTCATCTCCAGGTCCTCTATTCTGTTCCATAGATCTATATCTCTGTTTTGTGCCAGTACCATACTTTTTTGATCAGTGTAGACTTGTTGTATAACCTGAACTCTGATAACGTGATGCCTTCAGATATATTATTTCTTAAAATTGCATTGGCTATTTGGATGTTTGTCTGGTTCCATCTGAAATGCAGTACTCTTTTTTCAAGTTTTTCAAAGTATTACATCAGACCTTTGATGAGAATTGCATTGAATCTGTAGATGGAAAAATACCTTTCAAAGTTGAATGCCCTGGGGCAGGGTTATTAGGTCTTTGCAGTTTTGTCTCAGGGAAGGGGTTGGGGTGTTTGCTCCCTACTCAAGGTGGAACCACCCCACCCCAAAAAGTCTCAAGCTGCTTTGTTCATGATCTTGTTAGAGACCAGAGGGTGTGGCCCGGAAAAGGCAGGCTGTTTGTGCCTGGAAATGGGGTCTGATTTCTGAGCTCTGCTGGGCCTAGAGAATGGGGGAATCCCTGTCCAGTCCTAAGTGGGGGAGTCCTGTATCACCCTCATCTCCAAAATGCATGTAGTTTTTAATAAAGGACATATGTTAGCACAAATACCTTAAACATTTCAATAGGAGTTAGAGCTGGGTCAAGGCAAAGAGTGGATACTGGCTGTGGGCAGAGTTTGAAAGTATCATTTGTAGCCTTGAAGGCCCGTGGAGGGATATTAGAAGGATCTAGCTTGGTACAGGTTTGATTACAGAAACTTACCTTGCAGAAATGCATATTAGATGGAAAGGTTAGTTTTTATTTATCTTACTGCTAACAATTTTAAAATATTTAAATATATAATATTTTAAGGGCATGAATGGAGTGAGGTTAGATTTGTTTAACAAAAATAGGGTTGGCATGGTACCCATGGCTCAGTGAGTAGGGTGCTGGCTGTGTACACCGAGGCTGGTGGGCTGGAGCCCGGCCTGGGCTTGATAAACAACAATGACAACTGCCACCAAAAAATAGCTGGGCGTTGTGGCGGGTGCCTATATTTCCAGCTACTCAGGAAGCTGAGGCAAGAGAATCGCTTAAGTCCAAGAGTTTGAGGTTGCTGTGAGCTGTGATGCCATAGTACTCTACTGAGGGCGACATAGTGGGACTCTGTCTTAAAAAAACAAACAAAAAAAACAGGGCTGCCTGTGAAGCTTGAATAAAATCAAACAGGACAAATCACAAGAAATCCTATTTTATGGAGTACTAAGAGTTGATCCAGACAAAAAGCATCTGGTAGCTCTAAAACTATTTCAAATTTATTTATAGTAGGGCTTCTACTTTGAGAACACAAGAGTTGTGGCTAGATGACTACAAAATAAAATCTTGTGAGTCAATAGATTTTAAGGCTTTTAGGGAAGTTAGAGTATATAATGGAAGAAGGAAGTACTCTTGGCACTCAGTGGTGACACAGGAGAGCAGAAAGAGTTTTTGGTAGCCAAACGCCTACCTAAAGCAAAATCCAGAAAGGACCAAGGGCTTGAACCTTTTCTACCGTAGGAAGCATTTCAGGAGAAGACTCAGCAGGACATGTAGTCTACAGTGACTGTGACTCTACTATACCTAAGGTTGCAGTGGATCTACCTAACACAGAGGAATGTTTCCTTTTATAACTCACAATGCATATGGCTGTGCATGAAATCATTTCATAATGTTTTTTTTTCTGCAAGATGAAGAAATTTGAACCTACCGTTTCTTATTGATTCTGTAGAATCTTAACAGCCCATCATGGATGACAGTCATTCTTACTCTCCTAAACATGTGGCTGCTGTCAGAAGCAGAACTGACTAAGGGTCTGAAATAGTTTGCCAACTTTTAGAAACTTAAGCTGGTAAGGAAGCTGGGGTAATTCCAAAGAGGCTGCAAAGAACCACAGTTCATGCGTTCAGCCAACTTTGGCATCTCCCTCCTGTACTCCAGGCACTGGACGCAGGGCTGGAAATGCAAAACAAAATTGTGACAAGGTCTGCTGGGGGGAGCCTTGTCAGTGCAGAAAAGAACAAGAAAAGTGCCTGTAGGAGGCCTAATTTGGGGCTTCAGGCAATATAAAGGTGGGGCAACTACGTCAGCCCGAGGTGCCCTTAAACAGAACAGAAAGTGAGAATCACAGCTTTATCTCCTTTCTAAACAAGGCAACAGAATTGTAGGAGCTTTCCCTTGTCTGGGAAAAGGGTGACTTTTGAAAACAAGCCAAACAGATGTCCATCCATCTTTTAGGAAGACACTGGAACGTGCCAGTTGGTTCTGCCAATTTTTTTTTATGAGCAGAAGTACCTACGAGGGAAGAACTGGTGAGTCTGGAAGTAGAAGAAGGCGCTCAAAATGGGCTGTGTTTCATAAACGGCGCCCCAGAAGGGTTGAACTAGTTCGGTCTGGGGGAAAAAGACGCAGGAAGTAAGGGAAGTGGAGGGTGCATGTCTGGAATAATTTCGAGGTTTTTACCATCTTGTCTGATGTGGCAACAAGGCAAGACTTGTTTTATTTATTTATTTTTTAATTTTTAAAGATTTTTCTTTTCTGCCCTTTTCCCCTCCCAGCCATTCCGGTTTGGGTTTTCCATATGACTCATAATTCCTCTCGAAAGTGGAGTCGAATTCATAAAAGTGGTGGAAGCGGGGGAGGGGGGGGAGAGTGGGAAGGCTGGGAGCCCCAGGGAGTCTTCACTACCTACATTGCCTCTCAGCCCGCGGAGCGAGTGGAGGTCGGCGGTGGGGAGACCGGGCTGCAGCCGGGATGGCGGATACTATTAGAGCCCCGGCGGCCCACGGCCGGGCCGGGTGACCAGGCGGCGGGCGCGGGAGGGTCTGCGGCGGGCGGGCGGCGCTGCAGCAGCATCCGCGCGGCGGCCGCCGCCCGCGGGCGCGAGTGTGCGCGGGTGTGGAAGGCCGGCGTGCGGGCCGCGAGGGGCGTGCGCGTGTGAGTCGGAGCGGGGCTCGCCCCTCGCCGGCGCCCGCCGCCCCGCCGGTGATCGCTCTCCGGCCGTCTCCAGCACCCTCGGCCCCCCACAGCCGTTGGTCCGGGCGGGGGAGGGAGAAAGTGAGACTCGGTGTCATCACCATCCATTGTCAGAAGGGGAGGAAACTGGAATCCAGCAGCAGCGAGCAGCAGCTGGGCGGTCACATCTGGGAATGCAAAGCCGACCTCCCCCCCCCCCCTCCTCCTCCACCTCCTTCTCTCCTACCCGGGAACACTTCCGAAACCACTTCGCCTTCAGCCCCTGCCTCGGCCAGAGGTTTCATTTTTAACTGAATATTTACGAAAGCTGGAAGCGTGCGAGGGGGGTGGGGTGGGGTGGAAATAGCGGCTGCTTCTTTTCCAGGGATTTATTTAATGGGGATGTGTTCAAGGCAAGAGCGAATTCAGAAGGATATCGACGTCGTGATCCAGAAGTCCAGAGCCGAGAAGGACTGCCTGTTTGCAGGTGAGTTCTCGCCTTTCCAGAACCTCGGACCCAGCTCCAGCTTCCTTTGCCCTCCCACTACCCCCCTTCCCAGTTTTCTGACCGCGACGCGTGTGGCTGGAGATGGGTTGCACGTCCCCATTCCGGGGTTTATTTGGCAACAGCTGCTGCAAGGAGAGCCGGAGCCAAAAGGGGGAGGGGGCGTCGGCCTCTCCCCTCCCCCCGAGTCTGGGGCCGCCCCTAGCTTCTGGGGCAGAACCCGGGCGGCCCGAACCGGGGTCTAGGCGGAGAGGCAGCGCCTTGCCTTTCCAGCCCCCAGTAGATCTACCCGAAGCGTCCAAGCCCGCCTCCCTGGTTCCGGCAGCAGCGGCCGAGCGGGGCAGGCAGGTTGAACCCGCCGGGTTTGCGCAATGAGCTGAGCGGCGGCGGCCGGGAATGGAGCCCGCTGCGCTGCGCTGCGCTAGTTGGCTGCGCTCGGCGCCCAGGCCCCCCGGGGGTAGCGCCGGGCCGTCTCCCGCCCTTCGGCTCCCTCTAGCTCCCTCCGACTGGGAAAGAGAAGGGATTCCCAGGATTCCTGGAGCACTCAGCGCCCCTAGTCGGGGGTCGCTTTTCCTCCATTTTGCTCCCCCAGTAGAGGGATTGAATTTTGCTTTCGTATCCGCGAGCTCGGGGGGGGGGGGCGCTTCCGGCCGCCCTGACCGGGAAATTCCCGTCGTTGCCATGGCACCCGGCACTTGTTGCGGGGGGCGGCCTCCCGCGGCACCCGGCCAGGGGGTGCGCAGCATCCCCGCCTGCGTGGCGCGCCGGGGAGTGGGGACTTCGCTGGTCTCCAACCGTAGCCTCCCTCCGGGTCAGGCCTTCCCACCCTGGGCTCACTGAACAGGGTCCAAGTCATGAACGGGTAACACATTCACTCAAAGGGTAGCTTTTAATAGTACTTTCTGTTTCAGATTTCAGATACTCAGACTCCACCTTTACTTTTACCTACGTCGGCGGCCCCAAAAGGTATTTGTGTGTGTAGAGTTGCTTCATTTCCTGTTCACACGCTTGTGTTTCCTTTGTTCTTAGCGTGTTCCTTGTTTTTGCTTGTTTGTTTGATTCTTGTTCTGATTCTTCAGCCACTTCTCAAGCCCGATGTCCCTCAGTTTTAAATTAACATCAGGGAAATAAATATGTTCGATTCAGCTCTTTCTAAGACCACGCCACGGGCAGTGAGCGTAACTCTTGGTGTTAAAACTGTTCTGCTACAGTAGTAGACTGCTTTTGTAATCTAGATACAGTCAAGCGTATGGAAAAACGGATTACTGGGTATGAAGGGAAATGCGTAAAAGACATGTCACAAAATACTTTTATTGCAAGTGGTGATTTTCGTGGTGAATTGGGGCTGCATGTTCCTCTGTTTTTTGAAGGTTGGCATAAACGTGCAGTCTGCAATTCTCCCTACATTTTTTTTTCTTCAAGGAGTGGTATTTTTTTTTTCACATTTAGTAGTAGCAAAGAATTTGGAGAGTTATATGCAGCTGTTGTGGATGACTGACTTCTTTTGGGAGAAGAATGAGAGGTGCACATTTTTGTGAGCAAGTTGAAACAAGCTTAAATCCAATTTCTTATTTAGGAAGTGAGATAAAATGAACGTTAGAATGAATATATATTGCTACCTTCTTTTGTTATGTTAGGATTATCTTTCTTTTAATCCTTTAGGGACACTGGTTTAAAAGAGCAATGGCCACGTGAGAAAACTGTCAGAGATTTAGTTTAGGTTCTCAACCACTCTGGCTACACTTTAGAAGCATTTGGGGAGCTTTCTGAATTTCTGAGGTCAGAGCCCCATCACAGACCAATTCCATCAGGATCTCCGGGTGGGAGGGAGCCTGTCTTCCACCCCTGTAGTCCAAAGCCACCTAGGTAGCTTCAGAGAGCAGCCACCTTGAGAACCCCTGGCGTGGAGGGATTCCTCACATCAGCCTGGCTGTTAGGACTTGACATTCATTGTTATCTGACCACATTCCAAAATATCTTTTAGCTAATGGAAACATTTATGAGCTTATGAATTGCAAAAGAAGCTTTATTTTGTAAATAATTTTAAAAGTTTGGAATTAATGTGAACTTTAAAATACTTAGAATCTTTGCTGTATTCTTCTACATCTTGAAACGACTTTAATTAAGATGAGTATCGGGAAAAAAAAAATGAGTATCTGGTTTTGGTATGTACAATATACCTAAAACCCGGAATTGGCATATTGATTTATTAGTTGAAAATAAAAACAGTTCATTTATTAGTTGAAAATAAAACAGTGAATTGCCAAACTTCACTATATACTTGTTGGGAGAGATTAAAATCACCATTTTTTTTACTTATTGTAACACCATTATCTGTGTAATTATGACTAAATACATCAGAGGAGATTTGATTAAATTAACATTCTCCTGCATTATTTTAAGAGTTTAAGTATGCTGTGTGGCCCATGAAAACTTAGAGTTATCTGTGTTCATGTTTGTTGCTGTTCTTCTGAGTAAGACTGGTGGACAGAAAAACCCTGCGTGGGCTCTTTAACCAGCTTTCTCATTTTTCAGTAAGATAGTTCAGTTCTTTTGGCCTCAGTTTACTTATCTGTATGGTGAGGGGTAGACCTTGGGTGTATTCCATAAGGTCCATTAGATACTGTAGTTAAGATTATTTATCAGCAAATTATTGAATTAGTGTTAACATAGCTAGAGGTGGAGGAGGGAGCAGGCCAGGGTGCTGGGATGAATAATTAACTAATCAAGATAACATCAGTTTTTACTGCAGGAACAAGTAGGATATGGTTATTCTAAAGTAAGAGATGTTTCCTTTTCTATGTAATCCTATTAAGGGATAGTTTGTTTATTTGTTTGTTTGTTTTTATCACTGAGTTAAAAATGTATCTGAATTCTCAGCTCTTTGCCCAAGATCAGTGCAAATGTATGTGGGCCTTGTATATCTAACATGGAACTACTTGTTAAAAAGCGAAAGACAGCCGGTTAAAATGCTGACATGAAACTTGTATATAAAAAGTTGTCATGCACAGTAAAGGTAGATTATCCCTTTACTGTTTGTACTTAATGGCAGAGAAGACATTTTTTTCCTGAAAATAAAGTGATTTTGTTTTTATTACTGATGTTAGAAACTGGTATTGATTATCTGTTTATCATCCTGACATTTTAGACATTTAAAATTAAGATAATCCTGCTCTATTTTGATTTAATGTGCAGATCAATTTACAATGCTAAGTTAATACTGCCATTTCAGGTAAACTAGATGTACTTCACCCCTATAGGAAGTGGGAGAGTGGGAGTCTTATGGATACTACATGATTATCTTGGACTGTATTTAATTACCATTGAGAATATATTTTAAGAATAATTTTTAATTCAAGTAGTAGATAAAACTTAATATATCATTTCCTCTTTGACACTTTCCAAAAATGAGTTATGTACTATAATGAAGATAGGCTGATCTTATGTGTTGATATTCAAAAAATAGTACTGAGAATTTTGTTCTACATATACCTTTTTTTTAATGTTTCCATGGATAAGATGAAATGTTAACAGGTGATTGTGGTCTGTGCTGGACAGGGGCCTAATAAATTGGCCTTTTATTTGTTGGTTCTTAGAAGGGCAGTTAAATATCTGCCCTTCTGCTGTATGGACTGAAGTGAGGGGTGAGGAGTAAGATGGTCAGCTCTAATTTTTCCTAATGAAAAGATTCATGGAATTATTTTCACTTTTTGATGTGCAAAGCGAGGCTTAGACACATAGCCAAATTCACCCAGTTAAACAATGGATCTTCCATGTAAACCCTATTTTATCAAACTCCCAAGACCTGGGTTCATTGTTCTACATTACTGTTCTCAACTATTTTTTTTTTTTTTTTTTCCCTCTTTTAACTATTTTTGTTTTTTGAGACAGAGTCTCACTATGTCGCCCTCGGTAGTGTGCAGTGGCATCACAGCTCACAACAGCCTCCAACTCTTGGGCTTAAGCGATTCTGCTGCCTCAGCCTCCCAAGTAGCTGGGACTACAGGTGCCTACTACAACGCCCGGCTTTTTTTTTAGTTGTAGTTGTCATTGTTGTTTGGCAGAACCCACCAGCCATGGTGTATGTGGCCGGTGCCCTAACCACTGAGCTATGGGTGCCAAGCCTAGTGTTCTCAATTTTTTGTGTATGTAGACTGTCAAATTATGTAGATCCTTGAGAGTTATAGTTTTAATGTTTGTTGATGGAACAGTACTTAAAGTATTAAATATTATGACTTTCATTATTAACAGCATCTGCATATGCTTGTAAACGTGGTATTTATGTTGTAAGATTAATATTTTAGCAAAGTACTGTATGGTACCCTTGACTTGCAGATTCCTTGGAAAACTACACAGCCATCAGTGATTCACAGGATGCCCAATGCTGCCTCCCAATTTCAGAGGTGTGCCAAGAATTATAAACCAGAGGCTTCAATTGTATACAGTTTGGAAGTTTATGCAAAAGACATTTCTTCCCTACACCTTGTTATGCTTGTGACCTATCTTTTTATCCTTTACTGGTTAACACTTAAAGCACCAAAGGTTTAGGGTTCTGGTTCTTCATCTCACTTGCAGTCAAGACATAGAGTTCTTGGTAGAAGAAACAGAAGGGGTGAAGAGGGTGGTGGCAGCTGCTAAGGGGATAGAAAAGCAGGCTGAGTCTCTGCAGCCAGTGGTTACCAAAGGCAAGGCGGGATCAAAAGGAGCACAGCACCCACTATGACTGCACACTGCTCTAGGTCCTGAGTGTCATCTTTCAGCCAGGAAATAATTGTGAAGATGTAACTCAGGTTTTAAAAATACACAAATAAGAATTGTTTATCATAACAAAAAAGATATGCCAAAAAGAAGATAAAAAGCATGATTCCTTTATCTCCTGTTAACATATATTTTTTTGAGACAGTCTTACTTTGTCACCCTTGGTAGAGTGCTATGGCGTCTGAGCTCACAGCAACCTCAAACTCTTGGGCTTAAGTGATTTTCTTGCCTCAGCCTCCCGAGTAACTGGGACTACAGGCTCCCACCACAACGCCTGGCTATTTTTTAGAGATGGGGTCTCATTCTTGCTCAGGCTGGTCTTGAACCCGTGAGCTCAGGCAATCCATCTGCCGTGGCCTCCCAGTGTGCTAGGATTACAGGCGTGAGTCACAGTGCCTGGTCTCCTATTAACATATTAGAATTGAATTTTTTATTTTTTATGTGTCTATATGTATATAAAATGTATATGCATCCAAGGATCATGTTGTACTCTTTTGAGACCTCACTTTTTTCACCTGAGAATATAACACCAGTGTATTTCCTTTAGAAAGGATCTGAGAATAAATAACGTGTAAAAAATTGAGTTTTCCAATCAAAGAGTGTGATTCTGCATGATAAAAAATCTAATACTTACATTATAAAATATTATAAAATTAGAAATTTCATGTTTAGCACAGTGTTAGGAGTTGCCTACATATATACACCCTTCGTTACATGAATAGATATTCTTTCCTGTGGTCATGGGTAGTTTGGTGTCTTTTGAAGTGTGTCCTCTTTGTTTAAAAGGGGTTTCTGTCCAGGTAAATCAGTATCAAATGGGATATTGACAATGGTACTCTAAAATTTCTCTAAAGTACCTGCTACCTCTTCTTTCTCTGGGCCTTTGCACATGCTGCCTGGAGCACTGACTCGCATTTTAACTTCCTTCCTCTTTCTTGTCTTATTCCTACTCAGCTCTCATTGTTGAGATCTTTGCTATCCCAAATTCTCCTGTGAGGCCTTTCCTGGCATCTTAGTCTGAATGATTCTGATACATGTTTCTAAAAAAAAAAAAAAAGAAAGAAAGAAAGATTTATACAGCTCAAAGAGTAACTAGAATTGCCAGTTTACATCTGTTTGACTATGCGCCTCTTAGAGATGGCAATTTTGTGCAATTCATTGCTTCCCAGTCCCTAGCATACTGTCTAGTGCAGTATTTCTTTCTCGGTAGGTACATATTGAATGATTTTCAAAATGAATGTGAGAAAGGCCAGGGTCAGTGGCTCAAGCCTGTAATCTAGCACTCTGGGATGCTGAGGTGGGCAGGTGGATTGCCTGAGCTCAGGGGTTTGAGACCAGCCTGAGCAAGAGCAAGACCTTATCTCTAAAAAAGAAAAGAATAGCCGGGCTTTGTGGTGGGTGCCTATAGTCCCAGCTACTCCAGAGGCTGAGGCAAGAGAATCACTTAAGCCCAAGAGTTTGAGGCTGCTGTGAGCTGTGATGCCATGGCACTATAGAGGCCAACAAAGTGAGACTCTGTCTCAAAAAAAGAAAAGTGAATGCGGGAAGATCTGACAGGTGAGAAGGAATTCCTTAGCCTAAAGGACCATGTATGGAGCTCAGACACTTTCACAGTCCTCGGTGTGATGGTGTCACTTGCAACGGAGCTGCATGTGAATCCAGAATGACAGAAGTTGCTTAGTCAAGTGGTAAGTCCTGTTCTCTGGGTCACATGTTCAAATACTTTCAGAGGTCTGGTGATAATGTAATTATTTAGGGGGATAGGGAATGATCAGGACCGTGGTATAGTGAAGAGTTTGGATTCAAAAGAATTGATTCCTAGGAAAAAGATGAACATCACTCTAGTGACCGAGAGAACTTTCTAGGGTCCCTAACCCTCCTGGGCCCCCAGTATAAAATTTCTTAACTCATGGGGTATTGTGGAGAGAGATAGTCAAGTGCTACGGGGACTTTGTTTTCTTTGGGCCTTCTTAAAAAGAAGTGTATGTGTGAAAAAAGTAACTTTAATCCTCTTAAAAAGATACATCAATTTTCATTATGAAAGAAGTGCAAATGCGTTCATTCCAGAAATCTTGGAATATGCAATTATTTGGAAACCATCAAGTACTCTTCAAGGTGTCAGAATGAAAAGAGTGATCGTTTTTTGAATAAAAAATTAACATGTTCCTCTTGGCAATGGGAACTTGTTCACCATAATTTTATGTTGGATCATTTATTATACAGAATATTTATTTTTATAAAGATGTGTTCCTTAGAGCCCTAGGAACTATGGCAGAAGCTGGGATAGCTACAGGGTGGGGGTGTGAGGGGAGCTGCGTGAGTAAGTGACGATCTGGGCCTTTGCATCCCTATTGAAACTGCAGCTGCTCTTTTCTGTTCTGCGTAAAAAGTTTTTTTTGGAAAACGATTTCATTGTAAAATGAAACCACTGACCCAAAATAACCACCAATCTTGCGTAATATAACTTTGTGGAAGCTTACATATTAAAAAATTAGACTATTTATTTTATAGATTAAGGTAATATTAGTGATGATATTTATTGAGCATAGTCTCTGCTGATCACCCTGTCTGCCTTACCTCATCCTGTGTTTGTAACCAGCTATTTTACATTTTATGGCTGAAGAAACCAAGACTTAGGTAATTTACCTAACTTGAAGTTAGTAAGAAGCAGAATCAGGGATATATTTCAGTATAAGTCAATGTTGATGTACGGTTTAAGGGCATTGCTTGAACTGGCATGACTAGAATAGTTAGGAATGTTTGGGGACTGGGAGGGTTTGTTAGTGGGATGTCTGCCAGGGGTAATACTGAGAGTCTACTGGTTGGTAAGGGAAGTGCCCGAGTCCAGTGCTGAGCATAATAGTGAAAGAATTATGTACATTGGCTGTGGAATCCTTAGGCAAATATTTGGCCAGTCCATTTAAATTCTCCATCATTTCTCTTTTCTGCATTTTTACAAAAAAAAAAGTAAGTGGAATTTTATAAATTCTAAAAATATTTTTTAATTCTCTGCCCAGGTTTGCTTTTGTGCTCTAATAGATCTTGCTTTAAGATAGCTACCACTAATTTACAAGTTATTGATACTGAGTCTTGTTTTCCATTTTCTAAGTTTCTGAAATCTCATTTCGCATCTACCCCAGGAAAGACTATGAAGACAGGGGTTTTTATTAATAAGAGTTGTTCTCCTGATGTTTATCGTTAAAACCCTGAAGTTTTCTTAAGTATTTTTACTTTTTTTTTTTTGAGACACAATCTCTCTACTGGGTAGAGTGCGCTGGGATCACAGCTCACAGCAATCTCAAACTCATGGGCTTAAGCGATTCTCTTGCCTCAGCCTCCTGAGTAGCTCTCAAGTATTTTTACTTGAGGGCTGGACACCACCTGAATATTTATCATTACCTCAGCTCAGAACATTGAAACAAGCCCTTGGTTCTTTTAAAATGCAGCTGCTGCTTCCAGCTGTTTCCTCGTCAGTATCACATCTTTTGAGCCCTGTGTGGAGGTTTTGGTCTCAGGTTTCCATTCACACCTTCCTCTTTTCTGTTCCTGAAGCTCTACCAACCTCTACTTTGAAATCCTTACTGGCATTTTCGTCCCTCCCCACATCAATATAATACTTACTGCATGCCTTGTTGGCCTTGATTTAGAGCAATCAGTTTAGCTCAGTGTCTTTTAAAATTCTCGATTATGTACTTCTTACCCGTCTAGTTCATTTATGCCTAAGCTTTTTAATTGTGAATTTAATCACACTTACCTGTTCAGAAGACTTCAGATGTGACCACACTTCTTTCCCATATAAACTCTTAAATTTCTGTTTTTGGCTTTTGAGAGCTGCCTTCCATATCAGGTTTTAAACACTAACTCTTTTGCTTATTGATTTTAATAAATAGAGTTGGTTTAGATATCAAGATCATGGTTTTTATTATCTCAAAGACCAATTTATTTTATCTTTTCCTTGCCCACAAGTGTTATCTCTGTGTATTAGCATGTAGTAGGAGCTCCATAGTTGACCACCTCCCTACATTGGCCATCTCTTTAAGTTGACCTAATTTTCAGAGACCAGATAAGCACCACACGCAGTTATTGGTACAGTAGGCATAGTTCCTTATGTTGACCACCTTCAGATGTTATCCATTTTGTCTCTCGGGTGGTCAATTTACCCAGATTCTACTGTATTTATGTACAAGAGGCTAGAGCTAGAACATGAGCAGAAGGAGGTGAGACTGAGAGGACAGAGTGAGATTTGAAGAGGACAGGATGAGAATGTTAATAGGTTATCCCATCCATTGCAGAGAAACAACTTCACCGCAACTATAAAAACTCTGAATGCAGTTCATTTGCATATCAGTGATATCCTAGTTTTAAATGATATTCAGTGGAGGATGACAAATCATTCAATATTACATATGAAAGGGTGGACTACATCTGCTAAAACCTTTGTGCAATCTGGTCAGTTTTCCCTGTACAGAAATTAGCAGAAAGCTACTGCTAGTTGGCTTCCCCTGGGGTGATGTTCTAAACATTTTGAAATGTAGATTGAAAAGGTGGTTTTGTCAACAATTTTCTTTTTTCTTTTTTTTTTTTGGCTGGGGTTGGGTTTGAACCCACCACCTCTGGCATATGAGGCCGGCGCCCTACCCTTTGAGCCACAGGTGCTACCCTTGTCAACAATTTTCATCATGGCTTTATTGTTTTTTAAAAAAGTATGGGGTGTTGCCCCGGTGCCTGTAGTTCAGTAGTTAGGGCACTGGCCACATACACTGAGGCTGGTGGGTTTGAACCCAGCCTGGGCAAGCTAAAACAACAATGACAACTTCAACAACAACAACAACAACAGAAATAGCTGGGAGTTGTGACTGGTGCCTGTATTTCCAGGTACTTGGGAGGCTAAGGCAAGAGAATTGCTTAAGCCCAAGAGTTTGAGGTTGCTGTGAGCTGTGACACCATGGCCCCCTACCCAAGGCGGCATAGTGAGACTCCTGTCTCCAAAAAAATAAAAATAAAAAAAGCATGGGTTGTTATTATCTAAGAATCATTTATAAAATATTTACTACATATGCAGTATAGAACTGAGGCAGAGACTAACATAACTACTTAGTACTTGTTAACCTTTCACGTCTATGGAGAAAAAAGTACAGATGAAAATGGGGAAAAAAGAGTCATTGTAAGCCAATAAAGAGTCATTGTAAGCCAAATTAAAAATAATTTATTTTCATACAGAAATAAATCAATATTTTGTTCAAAGACTAGAACTCCAGTTCGTAGCAGAGTGCCTAGAATATAGTAAATATTTTCTAATATTTTTAAATGACAGAGTAATATTATTCCTACATTATGTGATAGCATTTCCCAAACTCTTTAATTAGATTTTAGGTTTGTGGCCAAATGTGTCTATGGTTAAACAATATTAAACGGTTTTAATGGTTGCCTTTTTATAACCTTTTATATATTAGTGTACGTTATGTGTATCTAAGGGGTGAATAACATATTCAGAGTTTCTCAGACCTACTTGATTATAGATCTGGAACATCTCAAGAGAGTTGTTTTGTGGAAAACACTTTGGCATCAACTCTGAATCTTATTCATTAAAAATGGTTTTTGGGTAAACAACAGTGTAATAGAAATGGAAATTAGTGATTCACAGTGAGCCATGAAGAATTTATTTTCAGCAATTTTTATAGAAGTTGCTTTATGACAAGGAAAACTTTGGTTAAAAGGCACTAACTTTTCTACACAAGGATTTATGTCTCTGGTTTTCTCCCTCTCTCCTCAGTTGTGCTGAATCTGTTTGTGATAGGGGCTCTTCACTGTTCTTACTCATCAAAGCCCTGAAGTTAGCAGAACCCTCTTTGGTCCATGATTAGAAAGAAGTCAGTCTCATAGGGAAGTGTTGGAGGTAGATAATGATTCTGGGAGGCAGAAGTACTCATTATGTGCTCTTAAATTCTGTCACTTTGACTGCAGCAGCGTGCTGAGTGAGCAGTCTATGATAGGGTCCACTCTTGGAAAAGTTCATGGTGGGGAAAATCGGGAATTTATCTAAATATTTCGTACCTTTGATAAATTACACTTAAAAAGTCAATGGGGGTATCTATTTGGTAAAATCATCTTCTCCCAAGTGATCAAGTGAGAAATTTGGTGAAGGCTTTAAAATCATTTCTGAGAATTTTTCAACATTGGTCAGGAAGCAAATTCCCTTTTCGTTAGCCAGTGTCAGTGACTTCCTAAACTTTAGGAAGTCAGGTGTCACTTTTAGTAACTCACGCTTGGAGGGTGAAGCCTCTGCTGTAATGCACAATTGTGGACACAGGGCCACACATACATTTAAAATGATTCGTGTTAAGGGGTGGATGTACTTATGTATGAATATTCTGTATCTTTTGTGATTCAGGGAAACCAGTGGAACCTTATAAGTGCCAAGAACCTAGCAAATTCCAGGTTTCTTATTTCAAAGTCATTGTGCAGAATCTTACCTGAGTGAATTTTTGATTGTGATACCATGTTTGTTGGGCTGTATGTATTTGTGTCATTGATCTTAAGTACAGAGTCTTAGTTATTGACTGAGAGAGTCCTAAGCTGAATGCTATAATCTGCTCCTTGGAAAAGCAGATGTGGTCATCATTTCTCATTAAAATGCAATGCAAGCTCTGCGCCTGTAAGCGCAGTGGTGACGGCCCCAGCCCATATACTGAGGCTGGCAGGTATGAGCCTGGCCTGGGTCAGCTAAACAACAATGACAACTGCAACAGAAAATAGCCGGCTTTGTGGTGGGCGCTGGTAGGCCCAGCAACTCCGGAGGCTGAGGCAAGAGTTGGAGGTTGCTGTGATGCCATAGCACTCTACTGAGGGCCACATAGTGAGACTCTGTCTCAAAAAAACCCCAAAAAACAAAATATAAAAAACTTAAAATGCACTACAGCTAGTTATGCAGCAGGAAAAACCAAAAACAATTAAATAAAAATAAAGAATAAATAATCATAGGCCATCCAGCTGAAAAGCAGTCATTACTTTATTATTACCACAGGACTTAAAATGATTTCTGTAGTGAACAGTCAGATTTATTTTTAGATAACTATGCAAAATGTTGGAATAATTCACTGGGAGCCAGATTCTTTCTTGATTCTTCTTGGAGCAGGCTGTTTTTATGGGAAAACCAGCCTAAAACAGTGATTTCAGTGTTTCACTTAGGTGATTTTAGTGAGAATTCCATATCTTGTCTGAATTTGGCTCAAAAATCTTGAGACTAGGGCCAAGAAAAGTTTTAGACTTACTTTTTTGAAATCATACTAGTTTGATTTAATATGAGCTTCTTTCATTGACTTCCTATGCCATTAATTTAATATTTCCAGTATACTCAATTTCTGATGTCTAATATATACAGACTCTTTCCAGTTGCAGGTAATTGCCAAGGGAAAGAAATCTAGTAACGGCAGGAGTTTTACAGGAAAGTTTTTAAAACAGAGAAATGTTGACATTTCCAGTCTGGGGAGTGCATTATAGGATATGTTACATTTCAAAGGGTATTTTCAACTTTTAGATAAGAACTCATATAAAAAAAAATTTAAAAAATGCTTTTACAAAACAGAGGCATATGCATTCGAATCAGAAAAATATAAAATTAACTATTCACTAAAAATCTTCGGCAAAACAACTAAAGTGAGTAATGCATATTATGGTTTTAGCATTGTAGCTTAATTACATAGGAGTAAATCACAATTTTGTATTGCTAGTAATCTATTGATTTTATTCATATATAGATTATAAAACGATATTAGGCAAAAGGTAATTACTTAGTATATCTAGAAATATTAACCATTAACTAAAATTCTCTGCCTACTAAATTTCTTTTAACTATGGAAATATGACACTTAATAATGCTGGTGTGCTACTACATAAGACAAATTAGGAATTGGTGCTCTGAGATATTTCTGTGTTTGAATACTGAGTTTAAACATAAAACTTGTTTGAAATGTGTTTGTGTTTCTCTCTCATAACACACATACATGCATACACCCGAAACACATACTGCAATTGCAATGCATTTTAACCTTTTTCCCCTAACATACAAAGATAACATTCTAAACTACATTGAAAGGCATGAAGAATATAATACCTATTTATCTGCCTTCCCAATTTCTTCTCTCTCTTTCTCTACAAGTGAAATCTGATATGGATAGATAAATATAGATTCATAGATACAGATATATATGAGAGAGGGAAAATTAGAGATCTCAGAGATGGGAAGCATTAATTAATAATTGGAAGATTATGCTGTGTTGCCAAGGATAGAATGCAGTTGTGCAATCATAGCTTACTGCAGCCTCAAACTCCTAGGCTAAGGCAGTTCTCCTGCTTCTGTCTTCTGGGTAGCTGAGACTACAGGCACGTACCACCATGCCTGGCGAATTTTTCCTATGTTTTTGTAAAGATAGGGGTTTTGCAATGCTGCCCAGACTGTTCTTGACCTCGTGGCCTTAAGCAGTCCTCCTACTTCTGCCTCCCAAAGTACTGGGATTATAGGTGTGAGCCAAGAACCCCCGCAGTCATACATAAAACTCTTATGAACAGAAGTAGGATTGCGTTTACAGATTAATAGTCATCATCAAAATATTTTCAGGGTTTATGAAATTATATCAGGTATTTTTCAAAAGAAATGTTGCAAATGTTGGTTAAGTTTTAAAATTACTTAAAAAATTCATTTTAGCTCATAATATTATATAGTATGGTATAGCAGAATGAACATTTTGATTCAGATGTCTTTTAACCAGTCAGTCAGATTACTTAACTGCTCTGAGTTTAGATTATCATCTGTGAAATGACAATGATATTGCTGGGTTTCAGGTAGTGTGCAGTGTAGAGGGGTCCTCAGGACCACTCAGCTGGTGGTTCCAAAGCAAGTGACAGACATGACAATCAAACATGACAGTCAAACGAAGTGAAATAGTCTGTTGAAGGCTAAGCTCTTGCTTTTGCTGACAATGGCAGATAAACATCACACCTCCTGCACAGTGGTTAGGAACTTCCTTTTGTAGAAAATGTGAAATTTGTAACCAAGAAAATGCAATAACCCCGTAAAAGCTTAATAGAGCAGTTAACAAAGGAGATGGAAAAACTTCTAATTCCTGCTTCCAAAATACTCTCAGATTGGCCCAGGGAAATTTCTCAACTCCACACAAAGGAGATAGAGGAGCTGTTGGAAAAAGGTGACAGGAACTTTTTTTTTTTTTTTTTTTCCTTGAGACAGTTTCACTTTATAGCTCTCAGTAGAGTGTTGTGGCATGACAGCTCACAGAAACCTCAAACTCTGGCTCAGCCTCCGAGTAGCTGGGACTACAGGCACCTGCCACAATGCCCGGCTATTTTTAGAGATGAGGTCTCGCTCTGGCTCAGGTTGGTCTCGAACCTGTGAGCTCAGGCAGTCCACCCGCCTTGGCCTCCCAGAGTGCTAGGATTATAGGAGCGAACCACCTTGCCTGGCCTTGACAAGAACAGTTTTATACATACTGACAGCCTGCATGGCTGTCAGCATTTAAACTTTTTTATTTTTTTTGGCCAGGGTGGGGTTTGAACCGCCATCTCTGGCATTGAGCAACAGGCGCCGCCCAATTTTTTTATTTTTTTGAGACAGAGCCTCAAGCTATTGCCCTGGGTAGAGTGCTGTGGTGTTACAGTTCACAGCAACCTCCAACTCCTGGGTTTAAGCGATTCTCTTGCCTCAGCCTCCCATGTAGCTGGGATTACAGGCATCCGCCACAATGCCTGGCTGTCTTTTGGTTGTAGTTGTCATTGTTGTTTGGGTTTGGCAGGCCCGGGCTGAATTTGAACCCACTAGCTCTGGTGTATGTGGCTGGCGCCTTAGTTGTTTGAGCTATAAGCGTTGAGCCAGCATTTACATTTTTTTTCTTTTCTTTTTTTTTTTGCAGTTTTTGGCCAGGGCTGGGTTTGAACTAAAAAGTCTGCCTAGTTTTTTTTTTTTTTTTTTTTTGAAACAAAGTGTGTGTCACCCTCGGTAGAGTGCTGTGTTGTCACAGCTCACAGAAACCTCAAACTCTTGGACTCAAGCGATTCTCTTGCCTCAGCCTCCCACTTATCTGGGACTACAGGCGCCTGCCACAATGCCCAGCTATTTTTTGTTGCAGTTGTCATTGTTGGTTAGCTGGTCCGGACATGTTGGAACCTGCCAGCTTTGATGTATGTGGCCGGTATCCTACCCACTGAGCTACAGGGGCCAAGCCAGCATTTACATTTTTAAGTAAAGTGCCTGTTTGATAATTGAAATTAATTTTAAGCAGCATCATAAAGAGAAAATTGTCCCCGTTCTGTAAGAGAGGATATTTGGGGAACAGATATCCAACTGTGGGCTGGCCACTCTGCCTCATGTCATTACACTGGATCAGTTTCCTTTATTCTTCATTTTCACATCTCCTTTCTTTCTACTCATACTTGTACACTTTATAAGCTTCCAGATTTTTCTCTTTCACAGTGGCTCTTCTGTTTGTTGCTACAGCAGGCAAGGTGGGAGACGGGAAGGGTGAACGAGCACTGAGGGCATTTGTGAACTGTATGTTTACTGTTCCTCCGTTCACTGCCTCTTTCTCTCTCAGTACCTCCCTGTGTGTCTGTCTGTTTACAATGTAAAATACATGCACACAAATCAATAATTTTTATGGAGCAGCTCGTCACAGTTAAATGTGGGAAAAATCTATTTTTTTTTAAAGGCAAATTTTTACCAGTTAGCAAATAAATGAGTTGACCCCCCAGCCCAGAGTTTGCATAAGTATATTGATCCCAGACACTTGGTAAAGAAAAACTTAACTGGCTCGTAAAGTATGTTTCACTTTCATAAAGTCTTCCTAATTTTAGTAATTTAGGCTTCCCTTTTAAAGGGTTAGTCTCTTAGTGATATTAGAAGCCATATGGTAAGAAAGAGGACAGCATTATAAAATTAGACTTCAATAAGAATTTAAAATCTGACATGTGTGGTGCAGATCCAGCGAGCTGTGTATTCTTTGTTAGGATGTGAGGGCATGCTTGATTTTCACTGCCGTTAAAGCAAACAAGCAAAAATTACTTTTGGTATCCTATTGAGAAGGCACATGAATACCTTAAGTGTGTTAGAAATTTTGCAAGAGGTTGAAATTCTGTAACATGCTTATGAAGTCAAAAGATAAATTTTACTTATCTTAAAACTACTTTATATAGATCATTTTCTTAATAGTAGGACACAAATTTTAGTTCCAAATTAGAAGAATATGTATTGCCATATATAATTATAGAGGATGTATATGAATATTTCTGCTCTCATTAGAAAATTTTGCTTTTTCTTAAAATTTTAAGAGATGAGAACTTAATGGCTCTTAAATATCATTTGTTTCATTAAAAAAATTGTTTTAGTGAAATATAGTTGAGCAGTTGAGATTTATTTTCTCCAGTTTCTATGGGCGATTTTGGTGGGGTGTGTGCAGGCTTAAAATTAAGTGAATTTGCGTTTGGGTCCATTTCATCCATTCGGGAAAGTTCCTTGGGTCTCTGATCTATGAGGCACATGTCATTTATATGTCCTTAGGACTTCTAAGCATCTTCTCTGGGTCTTGTCTACTTAAAATGAAAGGAATTAGCCTGGGGAAGCCTAAAAGGAGGGATGGTAAACATTACTTTTTGGTATGTGTAGCTGCAGGCTTGCATGGGATTCATTATTCCTACAGCTTTAAATTATCTAAGAGTGTCATATAAAATTTAATTTCAGCTTGGACTGGTTGTGAAGCATTCGATCTAAAATAAAATGAAAGTCCTCTCTTTGAAGGAGTAGAGGAGGCTCAAGAATCAGAATGGTTTCTTTGAAGCTGAAGGTCCTTAAGCTGTGAGGTGAAGGGGCAGGTAGAGACGGGAATTGTTTGGCGTGATCATTAATGCGCAAGGCTCCTGGATCACTGTTCCGCTGGGTCACTGTCAGCTTGTTACGGGACACTTCAGACCTAACCCCTACCCTGTCCTGTCTTCCCACACCCTATTCTGCCTTTTCAGTTTGTTGCTTCTAGTGTGATGTAAATGGAAACCAAATAAAAAAGGTAGCTGGAAGTGTGCTCAAAAATGACACAGACTTTTTTTAAGTTCACTCAGAATCTCTGTTTTTTCATTGGTGAATTTAGACCAATTCAAAATGGATCATTGATACGGTTTAATTAATATCTACCTCATTTGTTACTGATTTCTACCCATTATGCTTCTTTTTTTATTTTGTTTTTTTTAATGTGGTTAATTAATTAATTTTTAATTGAAATGGGTACATAATAGTTGTACGTCATTTTGGGGGGATTAATATAAGGGCACATGTGATTAGGTTACATTGTTTTTGTTAGGAAAAGTCAGAGTTGTATTTAAGTCCTTCACCGAGGAGGTGTGCCATATACCCCTACATTGTGCCCATTCTGTAGGAGCTCACTGAACCCATTTCTCCTCTTATCCCCTCCCTGCTTCTTGAATTTAATTTTTTTTCTTTCACATGTCCGCTAGATGTTCATCTACTGGTTTCAAATTAGTATTGAGTACATGGGATACTTGCATTTCCATTCTTGAGATACTGTACTAAGAATGTTCTTCAATTCTATTTGGGCAAATACAAAAGATGTAAAGTCTCCATTTTTTTATGGCTGAATAGTATTCCATGGTATACATATACCACAATTTATTTATCCAATCATTGGTTGATTGGGTTTTTTCATATCTTTGTGATTGTGAACTGAGCCATGATAAACATCGGAGTGCAAATATTCTTATGGTAAAGTGATTTATTTCCAAGCCTGGGAGAGGTGAAGAGATGCTGGATCCTAGAAGATACAGACTTTGTTAAAGGACCTGAGAGATTGCCAGGACATGCCTCGTGACATACTGCTTTGATGGCTTAAAACCCTTTTCTTTGTTTTACTTTTTTTTTTTGCAGTTTTTGGCAGGGCTGGGCTTGAACCCGCCACCTCCCCTGCCACCTCCCCTGCCACCTCCCCTGCCACCTCCAGCATATGGGGGTGGGGTCCTACTCCTTTGAGCCACAGGTGCCGCCCTCTTTGTTTTACTTTATTCTGTGCTTGCTTTTATGGTTTTTTTTTTATTGCCTCTGACTTAGAGGTTCAGGTGTGAAGCAGTGTACATGCTGTCTGTAGAACCATTGGTCGTATTGGCTGATAATAATGTATAGATGGATGGAATTTTGCTGTTTGATTAAAATTGGACCATTGAAAACTTGTTTTCCCAAGTGTTGAGTACGTTCTCCACTTGCCCTGAGTGGACAAAACTAGATCTGAGCAAAGAGCATAAATGAATACATATGGGAGTGAGATGAGGAGGGATGTCAAACATTTTGATGCCACTTCCTGTGCTTGTAAATTGTTCATTTCATTGGAATATTAATAAAAAGGTTTTCTGAGAACATGAAGCTAACAGTTTGCTAAGGTAAATTCTAATGAAATCATTTGTACTTTTTTTTATAGTCACTTAACATTTTCAGTTCATGTGCTAATATTAATTCAACTTACCAGAGAGAAAGAAACGATACCTTGTTACTGCAGAAACGTAGAAGTTTGGCGTTTTAAGTATCAGAGGTTTTAAGTTAAAAAACAATTGCCAGTGTTCCACAGCATAGAGAGATAATGCTTGCTTTTGTCCCTTTAATATTGTCCTTACAAAATTAAGGCTAGAGGCCTTATACTGTTTTAAATTTTCAAAATTAGGTCATGAAAATGTTTCACTGGACTTCAATTTATAGGTAGTTCACTCTCATGAACCGTGAACTGTGAATAATGAAGGTAGGATGTACTTATATCCTACTAATAGTTTATCTGTGGGCCAGAGTTAAACAGAGAGTGATAATGTGATTTTCAAATGTTAGTAAACTCTTCTGTGATCTCTTATATACAAGTGTGATGACCTCTCTCTTTTTTTCTCTTCCTGTACTAATATTGGAACATGTGGTCTAATAAGTGTAAGTACACTTGGGGAGGGCAGGATAGAACGCATCAAATCAGGACTGACCTGGAAGGTCCCAGCACTTGCAGATTAGGCGGAGGAAAGGCTGAAAAGGAACTTTAGAAGAAATAGAATGGTGAAAAGTACAGATTAGCTCCATCTTGAAGAGATTGAGGAGGGTTCCTGTGGTTAAACAGTAGGGGCTCAAATTGAAAGCCATCCACCTAAGAGGTGATCCAAATCCCCTTATCCTAGCTGGATCATGAACGTTTTATTTATTTTGAGGAAGTTGTTTAACACTTCTCATAGATTCCATCAATTTCAGAGTAATGTAAATACATTTTCCCTTCGGCTATTTTACAAGGACATTGAGGATTAATTAAATTTAAAAGAAAGTAGTGCACGAACTCCCAGGAGACAGAGGGAGCTGTTTATCATTTTTCTCATCATTCATTCCTTATTCATTCATTTTACAAATATTTGTTGAATACTAATTATAATGAAGACACTGTAGCAGGTGTTCTAATTGGGAATACAAAGATGAATGATTAAGGTGACTTCTGCCCTCATAATGTTACATGTTCATATTTTCTTCTGAAAATTCTCAGTGTGATGTGAGTAATTGTGCAGGGGATTAACATCACTGACACATTTTTTCCTTTGTATATTCATTTTTCTTTTTCTACATTTAGAAATTCTCTTTATTTTCTACTGTAAGAGATGTACAACCATGGACAACATAACTTCATGTTTTTTCTATGTGCTATATGAGCTACTTAATTTTTTTTAACAAAAGTAAACTTAAGTTATAATAGCAAACTGAAATAATTTTAGCTTTACATTGTCATTTGAGAAAATTTCACTAAGAAGACATTCTCAAAAAGAAAATCTGTGATATTTGTATCTTAGCTTTAAGGAACCGTATCTTATTCCACAAGTTAATTAAAAATGTTAATTATCAAAGACTTGGACTTTTAATAAGCATTTATTAGCTCTTCTAGTGAGAGAATGCATACTGTTTCTAACAGAGGGTGGTGAAGTCTTCCTAGCTTAGTTGACTTTTTAGCTGGTTCTTAACGTTTATTAAATAACGAGAATTCAACTGAAGAATTTTGACTACCAGACTGAAAACATTAATTTTTCATTTCAGTTTGAGCAAGTGCAAGTATATAAATTCATACTGTGTGTCTGATTCTTTCCTATGGGCTTGAAAAGAAATGCTCTACTCCTAAATTAGTATAGAAAGAAAGAGAATTTCTCTGCTTGATTTATTTCTCAATTTGGGTTTGTGCTTTTGGAAAAGGAAAATAATGGTTCTGGAATCAGTAGCCTTTGTCTATGCCAAATAGAGGCATGTTGATGCTTTGGGGCTGGGTGTGTAAAACAGTAGTTAGGCATGAAGTCTTAGATGAAGATCTGTAAAAATGTATGAATGCTGAACTAATAAGAAAATTATGGGCTAAAAAATGCCGGATTGAAACTAATGTGTTAACTGAAGTTTTGTATGTATTCATACATTCTGTTTTTCTTCAACTTATACAATTCTAAAAAGTACAAAATGCCTACGTCTAGTTTTGATGGCCTGAGGGACTACAGCGTCATTACGGTTGCTTTTTTTTTTTTTTTGAGACTGAGTCTCGATAGTGTGCCTGGGTGTCATAGGTCACAGCAACCTCAAACTCTTGGGCTTAAGCAATGATTCTCTTGTCTCAGCCTCCCAAGTAGCTGGGACTACAGGTGCCTGCCACAGTGCCCAGCTTTTCTTTTTTTTATAAACAGGGGTCCTGCTCTTTGTTCAGGCTGGCTTCCAATCAGCAAGGTCAGGCAGTCTACCTGCCTCTGCCCTCTTGCGTGCTAGGATTACAGGCGCGAGCCACCACGCCCGGCGGCAATTACAGTCTCTTTGTAATTGTGGGCCTGCAGGGTTCTCAGGGAGCTTCTGTTTCTGCTTTAGTTCTGTTTCGTGGGGATGGTCAAGTCATTTAATTTCTCTGTTGCTTCGATTGTTCCACTTATAAGACAGTTGCTCTAGACTATTTAACCGTAAGCACCTTTGTCAGAAATTCAAATTTTATGATGTTCCTAATCATTCTCTTTTGATTTCAAACGTTGTATTTGGTTAGAGAATGGGAAAAAGTAGTCAATCAGGGTTTCTAGAATGCCAGGTCGCTGTTCCTAAGTCTGGAGAACTACGTAAGAGCTAGCGGGTCTCAACATTGTGCCTGGCGGGAGAGCGTCATTTGATAACACCTAACTTGGAAAGGCTTAAGTAAAAGGGGATTTTCGGCTTGGCACCGGCCACAGACACTGAGGCTGGCCAGCTAAACAATGACAACTGCAACAAAAAATAGCCGGGCACTGTGGTGGCTGCCGGTAGTCCCAGCTACTTAGGAGTTTGAGGTTGCTGTGAGCTGTAATGCCACAGCACTCTACTGAGGGTGACCTAGCGACACTCTGTCTCAAAATAAATAAATAAAAATAAAAGGGAATTTCCTTGTTTATCTAATTCTAGATTCAGTGGCAGATGGGTTTCCAGATTGCTTGGCTCAGTGTTTAACGGTATCTTCAAGAACTTGGTTTCTCTTCAAAAGGAGGCTCTGGCTTTCCATGTCATCTAGCAGTGTTTCCCCATGGGACTGCAGGACAGCCATGCACAACCCAGTGGTTCTTCCTTTTCCATATCCACAGAGATGAAGTGCTTTCAGAAGCTTATTATTTTAGGCCGAAATCCCATGCCTCTTCCCTAAGGTCAGGGGTAAACCTAGCCATCCTTAAATTAGCTGTCATAGGGAACAAACAAACATCCTTAAATTAGCTGTCATAGGGAACAGTAATGATAGCAGAAGCATTTCTGAGCAAACATAGATGTTAGTGCTGTAACCAAAAGCTTCACTCAAGTAAACTGAGGGTTCTTCTATTTCCATTTAATCTTTTTTTTTCCCTGCTTGGCCTTTGAAAATCTAGGAAACAGTTGGACTTAACCTTAAGTAAATGAATATATCTTGCTATGTAAGAATAGTTTACTCTGTCATGTTATCTTCCTGTAACAAACACACACAAAATTCTCAGCAGACTTCTATAACCACTATCAGTATTTCTGACATACACCTTAAAAGATCCTGGTGATCAGGCTTTGTGTAAGAAGCTTCCTATACATTTGTCAGGAAATATATCAGAACATGTCATAATGAACCCCCTTGTTGCAGTACAGGTAGTGGGGATCATGGAATGTAGCTATTTTATTTCTTGGAAAATATTCTACAATTCATTTAGAACTTACATGATGCTATTGAATTGGAGGTTGCTGTGAGCTCTGGTGCCACGGCATCCTGCCAAGGGTGACATAGTGAGATTCTGTCTCAAAAAAAAAAAAAAAAAAAAATTGATCTTCTATCCTATACATCAGACAGTATGTAAATGATTGAAATAATATTGACTAGTGAGAAATAAGCATTCTCTCTTTCTCTATTCAACTCTCTCCCCTGTAGCTACACTTCCTCTACCTCCCTTCTAGAGTTTTGATATTTTCACTTTTTTCCAGGTAACACTACATCAAAACTCCCCATAAAAGTCAGTGAGCAATGGATGGTAACTCTCTCTACTTCTTGCTAGATACCTACAATTGTAACATGACCCCGTCATCCCTTCTTCCTTCATTCAGATATCACTGCAGAGAAGCAGCTGGCTAAGGCCTTTCACTGCCTTTGTGCTGTGGGACACATCCATTTCATGCAGTTTTTGGCCGGGGCTGGGTTTGAACCCGCCACCTCCAGCATATGGGGCCGATGTCCTACTCCTTTGAGCCACAGGCGCCACCCTGACATCCATTTCATGATTGAACCCTCTTCACTCACCTTTTTTGCACTAGCTCCTTTCTTTCTTTAAAAAAGAAAAAAGCAAACAAGCATGCGAATAAAAACTCTAATTTCCTTTCTGTTTTTTTGCTCCCTTTCAAAGCCAGACCCTCAGACAGGTGTTTGGGTTGTTTTCCTTTGCATCCTGAGTTTTTTCCTTCAGTCTAACAGCAATCTGGCATTGCCTTCAGGCCTCCACTGAAGCAGCTCTTACTTTTCTTTGCTTGATTGAATGTAGCCTTTGACTGTTGATCGTGTTCTCCTTTGGAAACACTTCACTTCTCTGGCTGCTGAGATGGACTCCTGGCTTTTGCCTGATACCACTGGTTGCTGTACCCACTTCCTATTCCAGTCTTTTAAATAATAGCGTGATTTAATGTCCCCTCCTGTTTCCTCATCTTTGCCTACTCTAGACACTTGGAAATCTCCCTCACTTTCCTTGTGTGTGCTTACTATGTAGAGCACATCCTAGAGATCTCTGAAATTCTTGACCCCTTTTCACTCTGTTGTATCTCTGTAATCTGTGTCCTGTATCCAGCTGCCCACTAGACAGTGCACCTTGGACATTGTAAGACTCTTCAAACTCAGTGTATCAAAAATGAAACTCATCCTTCCAAGTATATGACTCTACTACTCATCTGTGCTTACCCCTGCCAAAATCCTGGTGGCATTCAGGATGCCTTGTCTGCCACACTCCCTGCATACAGCTGATCTCCAGTGTTACTGATTCTAACTTCTTAATATTAGTCAAAAATGGCTGAGACTGAATGGTGGCTACTTCTCATTCCAACTGCCTCTACTTTAATTCTAACCACCAGCAGCATTTTTTTTTTTTTTTTTTTTTTTGTAGAGATAGAGTTTCACTTCATCGCCCACGGTAGAGCGCCGTGGCATCACGCAGCTCACAGCAACTTCCAACTCTCCAACTCCTGGGGATTAGGCGATTCTCTTGCCTCAGCCTCCCAAGTAGCTGGGACTACAGGCGCCCGCCACAACGTCCAGCTATTTTTTTGTTGCAGGTTGGCTGGGGCTGGGTTTGAACCTGCTACCCTCGGTATATCGGGCCGGCGCCCTGCCCACTGAGCCACAGGCGCCACCCACCACCAGCATTTCTTCCTGGGATTGTTATAAAAGCCTCTTCCAATTTAGTTTAGTTTTTTTTTTTTTTTTTTCCATCCAGTTTTGCTTCATTCCATTCCATTCAACCCATAGTAAAATAATCTTTATGGGGTATCAATCTGATCATATGACCTCTTCCTCTTTCTCTTCCCACTTTACTGACTACCGGGTGAAATCTAAACTCTTCATCTCATATCATTCCAAAGCATCTTTGTGATCCAGTGTCTCTCGACCTTATCAGCCTTACCTCACTGATCTCCACCACTTTATTTTTAATTTTTAATATTTCTATTTATTTTGCATGTTTTATCCCTTTTTATTTTACGATAGATGTTATTTCTTACAACTCTTCCCAGAGACCTCAAAATTAGGTTACACTTTTCTTCAGAGGCCACCATAGCCCCTAATGCTTAGTTATGTGGAAATAGTGATTACATGGTTAAAATTCTCTATTTATGACTCCATCTTTTATACTCTTTAAAGGCAAGAAGAGTTTCTTTTTCACTTAGAACAGTGCCTGAATTAATGAAGGTATTCAGTCAAAAGTTTTTTTGTTTTTTTTTAGAGTCAGAGTCTCACTCTGTCACCCTTGGTAGAGTGCCACGGCATTACAACTCACAGCAGCCACCAGCTCTCAGGCTTAGGCAATTCTCTCGTCTCAGCCTCCTGAGTAGCTGGGACTACAGGCGCCTGCCACAACGCCCAGATATTTTTTGTTTGCAGTTTGGCTGGGGCTGGGTTCGAACCCACCACCCTCTGTATATGGTGCCGGCTCCCTACTCACTGAGCCACAGGCACCGCCCCAGTCAACGGTTTTGAATGAAGGAATATACACTCACGGGACCTTACTAAACAACCCTACTGAGGGGAAATCTTCTGTTCCCTATGATTTCTTGTTCTTATTTCCATAGACTGGTAAAAATTAATCCTTTCTCTTTCTAATCCATTGGACTAAATCTTCACTCTCTTGAAATTCAGCTCGAGGAACCACCTGGCCAGTCATTCTCCAGTTTTAGAAGCACTAACTCTTTACCTTTTGGTGCCCAATGCTTATTTGTCACAGGACTTAAAACAATTCCATGTTATTACTAGTTCTTCTATTTGTGTTCATCCCTTGACTTTAAATTCTTTGAAGCAGGTTTTTATCTGTTTTTCTAAATGACTAGATCAGAAAAAGGGGAGCTCTTAAGTGTTTTATTACAAGGCTGTTGAGGGACATCCCTTAGGAATTCTTTGTGTAAGTTAAATATCAGAGTTTGCAAGATGATTACTAAACTAAAATGCCAGAGGTAGACTTTAAGCCAAGTTCTCTATTGATAATGGAAAGGAGTATTTTAAGTGCTTTTTTCCCCCTGCCTTAATTATTTATGCCAACTGACATGTAGTACCCTACCACCTTTTAAAGGGTGCCTCTCAATACAATTTGAATAAGCGTGAGAAGCAGCTACTATGACTCAAGTCTTTTTTTACCCTTTACCCATTCAGTTAGTACTACAGGTCAAAATAGAGTGCTGTGGCATCACAGCTCATAGCAACCTCCAGCTCTTGGGCTTAGGTGATTCTCTTGCCACAGCCTCTCGAATAGCTGGGACTACAGGCATCCACCTGAATGCCCGGCTATTCTTTTTTATTTCAGTTTGGCTGGGGTCGGGTTCGAACGCACCACCCTTGGCTTATGGGGCCAGCGCCCTACTCACTGAGCCACAAGCGCCGCCCAGGATGAATTATGTTTAGCAAGTATTTTGAAATAAGCTTGTTCTGAAGCTGTGAGGAAATGAAATCTGTCCAGGGGTATGTTGCTGTTTATGCCAGATGCCTTAGGAAGTCATCTCAGGATAGAACCTAACTCTTTATGGAAGAATGTGGTCAGATCTAGGATGTATTGTAGAATAGTTCTAAGCTACTTTGCTTATTAAATTTATGGCTCCATTGTCACTGATTTTTGAGTTATGTGTACTTTTTATGACAATGCAGAAGGATATGAAGAAGAAAGTAAAATTGCTTATAATTTCAGTATCCAAAGGTTAACAGACGTGTAGCCTTTTAAACATTTTTTCTGTACACACACACACACACACACACTCTCCTCACTTGCTCTGTCTTTTGCTTTCCTATTTTTATTTTATATAAAGAAGGATTATCCTAACCAGCTAAAAAGTGTTTTGTAAATAGCCCTTTCACTTGTTAATAGCTGTGAATAATCATTTACAACCTCTTATATACCATATTTTATATGCGAAAGACCAATTTGTGAACACTTTTTGTTGCTTCCAGGATTCTGCAATGAACAAGTATCCTGGCACTTTATTTATTTACTTTTGTATTTGTCTATTTCTTCATAATATGTTCCTAGACGTGAAATTTCTGAGTCTGGTGACAAATGCTGTGAAATTGCCTTTATGGAAATGACATCAATTTACATTCCTGCCAGCACTCTTGTGACTTAGTTCATGCAGGATATTAGAATCCTTAATTCTTGTCAAAAACTATGGACACAAAGTTACCTTTCACTATAGTTTTTTTTTTTTTTTTTTTTTTTTTTTGAGACAGAGTCTCACTATGTGGCCCTTGGTAGAGGGCTGTGGTGTCACAGCTCACAGCAACCTCAAACTCTTGGGCTTATGTGATTCTTTTGCCTCAGCCTCCCAAGTATCTGGGACGACAGGCGCCCACCACAACGCCCGGCTACTTTTTGGTTGCAGTTGTCATTGTTATTTAGCAGGCCTGGCCCAGGCTTGAACCAACCAGTCTCGGTGTATGTGGCTGCTGCCCTACTCACTGAGCTATGGGCGCCGAGCCCTTTCACTATAGTATTAATTTGTATTTACTTAATCGATAGTGAATTTGAACATGTATTTACTTTATTCTAGATTTGATCAAAATTCCCTTAGAGGGTCTCATAGCACTTTTCTTGTGGAGACATTTCCGCCCTGCTTAAATAAACTTGGTATTCTTGAAACATTTCCTTAGTGTAGGCCTGAAGAACCTGAGTTTTAATTATGAACCTGACCATGCAGACTGAGTGCCTTCTAAAAACTAATGAGCTCCTAAGTATAGAAATGGACTGGAAACATTACACTGTGGCAAGTGCCCTGTTGCTGCCCAGGAATGCCTGAACTGCACATCTGACCAGGACCCTTAGACGATGACTAAAGTTAGCCCCGGTTCCTGCTTAGCCACTCAGGCCTCCTAAAATTAATGAACTAGGTTGTAAACGATTATTGAAGCCTAACCAGTGTAGCTAATTAAATATTTATTAGGTATACTTCATAAAAGCAAATGGATAAGCTCTGTCATTTGCAATGATAATGGGCACTAATTAATTAATGATTATTATTGTCAATAAAAGAGCAAAACATTTTTATAAGCTAATTTTTATGGCTCTTTTTAATATAAATATGGTCATTTACTTTCTGTGGTTATTGTTCAGTTTCATTCTTTTTGATTTTTGTGTCCTTTTTTGTATAGTTCAGTAATGGACTAATTCTAAGCCTTTTTCCTAATAATGTTATTTTGATTTAAAAATAACTCAGCAGATATGAAATGATTATTCCCTGGAAGTACTACAATTTTATTTACTTTTGAGTATGCTAAATTTAACCTTTAATGTACTTGAGCAATGTTTTTGTGATTTAGAATTGCTGTGGGGATTATACATTTCAAAAAATTTTTACTTGGGTTAATTCAAAATCATTCTCCACCATGGTATTGAATTTTAGTTGAATTTACTGTTTATTTTTTATTAAAGACATAGTTTAGATAAAAGAAATACATACATGCTTTATTGCTAGGAATTATCTAAATCTTGTGAATTAAATATGTATATCAGCACTGCTTTTCATGTGGAGAGGAGAAACAGTTACATCGAGTTAATTTTAAGCATATAAAGTAGCCAAGGATTAAAGAGAGTCAGACTATACCCCAGTTTGCTCACTCTATCTTTTATTATAGTGACCTTTTTTCTTTTTTTGGCCGGGGCTGGGTTCGAACCTGCCACCTTTGGCATATGGGGCCGGCGCCTTACTCCTTTGAGCCACAGGTGCTGCCCTATTATAGTGACCTTTTTAGATTGGACTGCCTTACAGAAATAGCAAAAAAATGAAAAAGTAAAATAAATAAAATAAAGACATTACATTAGAATTCATTTAGACTTTACCAGGATATAAGCTAAAAGTTTGAAGTTTAGTTTGAACTTGGGTAACTGAAAAATCTCCCTATATTTTAAATTAGAGTATTCAGTTTACCATATTTTAATGCATATGGAAACACACATTAAATTTCTTGAAAGAGTCAAATTCAAGAAACCCATAATCCTTAGTTTGTAATTACGAGAATAACGAGGAGGCCATGTTTCTGTCACCCAGTGACTTCCCCTCCACTCTCTGAGTTTTCTTGCCTTAATTGCCCTTTACTCTGATGGTTTGTCCTTTGCCCTCACTGTTCTGACTGACCCCCTTCTCCATGGTGTTCTCACACTGTTTTCATGTCCTTTGCCCTCACTGTTCTGACCGACCCCCTTCTCCTTGGTGTCTTCACATTGACTTCACGTCCTTTGCCCTCACTGTTCTGACTGACCCCCTTCTTCTTGGTGTTCTCACACTGTTTTCACGTCCTTTGCCCTCACTGTTCTGACCGACCCCCTTCTCCTTGGTGTTCTCACACTGTTTTCACGTCCTTTGCCCTCACTGTTCTGACCGACCCCCTTCTCCTTGGTGTCTTCACATTGACTTCACATCTTTTGCCCTCACTGTTCCTGACTGACCCCCTTCTCCTGGGTGTCCTCACACTGACTTCACGTCCTTTGCCCTCACTGTTCTAACTGACCCCCCCCTTCTCCTTGGTGTCCTCACACTGACTTCACATCCTTTGCCCTCACTGGTCTGTCTGATCCCCTTCTCCTTGGTGTCTTCACACTGACTTCACGTCCTTTGCCCTCACTGTTCTGACCGACCCCCTTCTCCTTGGTGTCTTCACACTGACTTCAGGTCCTGTGCCCTCACTGTTCTGACTGACCGCCTTCTTGGTGTCTTGACTGGGACTTCACGTGCGTTGC